>JANIJH010000225.1:85171927-85182796 GCA_024520975.1 Erythroxylum areolatum | reverse complement strand
ATTTAAGTCTTCTTTCGCATCCTGCCGCAAACCTTGCCGCGGTCAAGATCTTCCATGTAATCCAAAGCTAACTGGTCTGCATCAGAATTCCTACCTTAGTTGTTCAAGAAATGACCCTGAGGAGGCTTGGGCCTTGGAGTAGCTAAAGATCAGCAGCAAATCATTTGATAATTTTTGGTTGCATCACCTTTATATATGTTCACGATAAAAAAAGAAGAAACTGATATCAAACGCAAAATGTGTGTCTTTCTCAATGTAAGTAAAGCATCCAAGGTATAGAAAACTTTCAATCTATTGACTAAAAGATCATGACTAATAAACACACTATTTTGATGATAGAACCAAATAAAACTGAAATGCAACAACTTCCACTAGCCATCCTTGATAGTGAAGTTGAAGAAGAAAGGTAACAATCCCTACACTAACAAATTCTTACTACCTCTATACCTAAAAATTTACCAAATATTTGACCAAAAATACCAGACAGTTCTAATGTAATAGCTAAATTGTATTCTTGTCAACTCTTTTTTTTTTATCTTCATGTTATATTTTGTTTTCAAGTATATCCTTTGGTTTTATTTTATTTTATTTATTTATATATTTATTGTAATTTTATTTACATAATAATTTAGTGTGCTAGTTTTACTTATTTATTCTTTAACTTGCATCACTCTTTTATTGTAATATCTGCATGCGGATTTATCAGAAACAGCTTCTCTATTATGTAGGGATAAGGCTGCGTACTATTAAACCTTCCAAGACTTCGCTTTATTGCGAAACTTCGGATTAGTGTGATGATGATGATGATATATTCTTGTCAGGCCTTTATATATGAAAGACTTCGAGATAACTTAATTATTCATAAGGATGACTCAATCATTAACTTTGGTTTGTTATCAAATTGTAAGCCACAATTTTTGAAAATGTTGTAAAAGAATCAAAATGAAGGAAGCCGATGGATGAAGAAATTGAAGCTATTAAAAGAATTAATATTTAGGACTTATTTGATCTTCCAATAGGACACAAAATGATAGGTGTGAAATGGGTCTTTGAAGCAAAACCGAAGAAAAATGGTAAAGTTGACAAGTATAAGGTAAAATTTGTAACTAAGAGCTACAACTAGATATGGTACGATTAGATTAGTGATGATATAAGTAGCACAAAATTTATGGTCTATCTTTTAACTAGATATCAAATTAACTTTTTTAACATGGGAACTTAAAGGAATATGTATTTGTTGATCCACCACCTTATTATTTTACTATTAGAAATAAGCATAAAATATATATATATTAAAGAAAGTTCTTTATAGATTAAAACAAGCCCCACGAGTTTGGGATAATTATATAGATGCTTATTTCTTAAAGATCTTCATAAATATTTGTATGAGAATACACTTTTTATTAAATTTAAAGATGAAAGAAAGATACTCATTGTTTGCTTAAGTATATATCATCTTCTGTTTACTAAAAGTGATAGTGTTATGTTTAAAGGGTTCAAGAAGACTATGATGGTTGAATTTGAGATGCTTGATCTCAGAATGATGCATTGCTTTGTTGACATAAAAGTAATGCAGTCTAGTAATAGAATCTTTATTTGTTAAAAAGAAGTATGTGCCAAACATTTTAGATAGATTTTAAATGAAGAATTATAACTTGATGTACACTCTAATTGAATTTGGCTTAAAACTTTAAAAAGATCATTCAGGAAAGAAAGCAGACAGCACACTTTATAAACAAATGATAAGTAATCTGATGTATTTAAGTTCCACAAATAATGCATTTTATATGCCTCATAAGTAGATGTACGAAGAATCTAAAAGAAATTCATCTATTAGCTACCAAAAGAATTCTTTGTTATCAAACTAAAAATTTTGGATTGTTCTACAAAAAGGGTTAAAAAAAAAAAGTTAGATTTATTTCAAGTTATTGACAATAATTATATAAGAGATCAAGCTGATAGAAAGAGCACTATTGGTCATATTGTCATTAAGGGAATAGGGGATGTTTCATGATCATCCCGATCATCCAAAAAATAACCAATTAATTGCAAGATCTTGATTTATTACTGTAAGAATTTGTACTTGCCAAGAAATCTGACTAAAAAATATTGAAGAGTTATATTTCAAGCAAGTAAGAGTCGCTAAGATTTTTTATGATAACAATTCAACCATCAAGCTCTCTATGAATTACTCTCTATGAATTATGTGTTACATGTAAGAAGCATACTAACATGAAATACCAATTTTTTAAAAGAGATCCTACTAATAATGGAACAATTTATTTGAAGTATTGCACAAGCGAAGAACATTTGGTTGATTTATTTAGTAAAATTTGCAAATCTATCCTCTTCTAAATTTTGAGAAAGGAAGCGTGCAAATCAGAGAATTACTACTAATGATCTACACAAATAAATTAAAGTTTACGAGTTTTCATTTTAATGAAGAGATTATTAATAATATTTGATTTTTTACCTTTTCATCTTACTTTCATTTATTTTCCGTAGTTGATTATTGCTTTTACTTTTAATATTTTAAATTAATAATGATATTTTCAGCTCATATTTTTAATATTAATATTATTACATTGTTGCTTATATAAGTAGTAAAAAAGCTTTGAATACGAGGTAATAAGAAAAATATTATATCCTTCTATGACTTTTATCTCGAAGGATCGCAATATACAGCGAAAACAAAAATTGCAATAACATATTTATTTATTACGTTAAATAATTATACTCATAACAAGAATATGCAAAATAAATATCTGAAAATGACAATTATTTGATTTGAAATTTCAAAAACACGAAATCTTTATGTATTTCACACCAAAAAATATATCTCGTTTTTAACACTAAATTTAGCTTTGGTTAATTTGAAGAATCCTTTCTTCAAATATGAAGAAAACAATTTTCTCAATTTTTCTCTTGTTTTTTTTGTTTTATACGACTATCAATATAAAACCAAAACAGCTCTTTGTATATGTCTCACTGCACAAAAACTGAAAAACTGAAAAACAAGTTGTGAACTGTGACTTAACTCTCTCTACGTTGTCTCTTGAAAAAAAAAAAAAGTCTATCACCGTACGAAAACGGACGGACAACACTGAAAAAAAATAAAAGAGTATCCTTTTATTTTGTTTTAACACTTGTCTTCGTAAGACCCGCACATGTAAAAACGAAAACAAAGTATATACTCCTTCTCAAGCACCTTTTGTAAAAACGAAAACAAAGTATATACTCCTTCTCAAGCACCTTTTGTTTTAACGTTGTTACTTTTAAAAACTTTTAAAACCACAACCATATCCTTTTTGTTTTAAAACTCTTCACATGTACAAGGTTTCGTTATTGTTTTTGGTTAGATATAATACCAAAACAATAACCACCAAAGTCAAATATCATCTGACAATTTTTTAAAATAATTATTATTATTTATAAAATGAAATAAAATAAAATTATTTTACTTTATTTATTTACTTTTGTACAAGAGAATTTTCAATATTAATTATATTTTTTATGCTAGCAAAAAATATAATAATATGTCATATAGATTATTTAATAAATTATCTCATAATAAATTAAATAATCACAAATGAAAAATATTACACTCGTAAGTGTACAGCTACATAGGTTCATCACTAAGCCGGTAGTAATTAATTTAATTAATTACTAATCAAGATTGGCGTCTAGCAACGCTCCTTAACAACCGAATAATGTGAAGTAACAACTTTACAAAGATGGAATCTGGTTAAGGATAATATATAATTACCTTCCATCATTACAACTTCGAATTATCTTAAAGTATGGTTTAACTGTCAAACTTTATTAGATAACCAACTATATTACATGTCGATCATTAATGATTGATGAATAACTTAGAAAAACTTCTTTTTTTCACTCATTCAATCGCTCTGACCAAGGTCTTGAAACAATCATTAAGATCAATGACAACATAAAGTTCAAACTCATTATCTAGAGTTAATGAATCCCATCTTGACTCACCACTAATCAGATAGGTACTTAATTACATCCAATGATCATTCAACTAGCATTTTTACACATTAGGTGTCTGACATCAAAATATAATAAGTGACCTATTGATTACTATAATGATCTCAGGTCAAAGAAAAAATATACATTTAAATCCTTACGAGAATACCCCACTTGACAGTTCATAGGTAATATTAACTATTGGGAATTCTTAGTTTGGTCAATTCAATGATCATATCTCTATATGTATCATTTATATATGTAACTTAGTAAATGAGATCTACTAATATCTATCCAATAGATACTATTACATATATATTGATCTAACCGGATTATTAATGTCCTTATTTGATGATCCTATGATCAAGAACATTTTAGATTAAATCCTAAAGACTTGATTCTCATTATCATAATCTCCATTATGATGGCAAGTGTATAAATTTAATCAAGGATTTATCATATTAGAATTAAAACAATAAACATAATATGATAAAATATTTGCCATATTATTACACACAGTTAATAATCACAAAACTAAAGTGTTTAATCTATTATATAACGATTAGGTCATAGACATAATTCCAATATTTTTCTGTTTCAATTATCAACTATACATAGCAATTGGAGAGAAACTTCCGAGACAAATCAAACTTAGCTTTGATAATTTGATGTTGAAAAAGGAAGGTCATCAAAGTATGTTAACGAGATTGACGCTGAGTGCTCGACAACCTGAACATTATAATCAATTTCCTCAAATCCTCAATTTTATACATTTAAGTGTTACTTTGTTTCGTGATTAGAAATTCTTCAGCAATTCATTATTCTCTCCGTCTAACTTAATTTGAAGAATCTCATCCCTAACGAGTGATCATAGTATTGACTTCACTAATTTGTAGCCCATTTAAGGAGCAGAATTCAGAAGGTTCTCATTGCTATCGATCATCTATAAGAACATAACCTCATTCAGATTTTTGTGAGAATTCTAATTATTAAAGTTTAATTGGACCTAAAATTATTTGAAAGAATGTTGATAATTTACAAAGTTTGCATTGGTTTTCAAGAATCAATTTGGTAGATAACAAAATTAGAGTATTGTACCTCATCATATTAGGGTTCAAAATTTTACATCAGTGCTTGATTAAAGGATTTTTGTACGTATCTTTAGTGGACATATGAAAGAAAAAATATAAAAATTTGAAAATAAATATATTTATAAAAAAAACTAACATTTTTGAAGAAAATTACAACTAATAATTTTTTTAAAAATCTGTTAAATTTAATTATTTTGGACATATATAATAAGAATTGACTTACATGTATCATGCCCTTTCATCAAGATCGATAATAAAGTTCATATGGGTGAATGATAAATGGAATTGAAAGAAGCTACATACATGTATACATACAATTAAGATTTAATTACCATAAAAAAATCTTGTGCAGTTTAAAAACTATTTACTCGTAAATAAGAATGTCTTTAATGAATTTTTTTCTTTAATTTAGGTGGCAATCTTCAAATTAAAGTATTATTGTTGCTATTTTCCAATTGATTAAACTAATTAAGACAAGAGGGGGTAAGTTATTATGTCTATCATAATATAATGTTATAAAATATTTAAATTAATTAAACAATTAAAAGCCAGATGTCACAACCCATTATTCATTTTTTTAATTAAAATAGAAATTAATAAATGTGTTTCAGGATTTCTCAAACTTTTTGAGGATTTGTCCTGTCATGGTAGGAGGGAGGCACAAAAGTAACATACGGACAAGCCACCAATGCACCTAAGCTTACAAAGATAAAGATTGAAATGATAGGCAGAGCGCAGATGTCACTGGGGAATTGCCACTCTGACCTGGCCGCCATCCGTCAATTGGCGCATGTGTTAATATTTGTTTTACCCACTAGCTTAGACCCTCTTTACTCCTATCTTTTATTTCGTTACTATTTTTCTTAGCTCTGTTGGGTATATAAAGGACACCAACCAAGCTTCAATATTTGCGTAACACGGAACACTCTACAACTACGACTTTTCATGGATTCCTCCTTTTTTCAGACCCCAAATTCCGATTTCTCATCGGAGTCTTCCTTCGGCTCCACGGAATCCTTTTATACCCATTCCTTCAACCATACCAGCCTCAGTCTCCCTTTTAACGAAAACGATTCGGAGGAAATGCTTCTTTTTGGACTAATCTCAGAGGGCACTCAGGAAACATCAAAAACAACTTCTTTTCCATGCCAAGTTATCAAGGAAGAAGAGGTTAGTTCAACCTCAAATGGAAGTCCCAAGAAGGAAAAGTCCTACAGAGGCGTTAGGCGGCGGCCGTGGGGCAAATTTGCAGCGGAGATAAGGGATTCAACTAGGCATGGTATAAGGGTATGGTTAGGTACATTTGACAGTGCAGAGGCGGCTGCTTTGGCATATGATCAAGCAGCTTTTACAATGAGAGGGTCTGGGACTACTCTCAATTTTCCAGTTGAGAGAGTGAGAGAGTCACTCAAGGACATCAAGTATATCCATGAGGATGGTTGCTCACCTGTTGTTGCTCTTAAGAGAAAACACTCACTGAGAAGGAAAATGGTGAGCAGGAAAAAGAAAGAGAGAGTAGATAGTGTGGTGGTTCTTGAAGATTTAGGTGCTGACTACTTGGAAGAACTGTTGAGTTCTTCTGAGAAAGCTAGTCATTGGTGAACCAAAACTACTTGTGCTTGGATCCTTTGGTTTTTTTTTCTTCTTATTTTTCTCCTATCCTCTGCTTTTGCCCTGTTTTTTCTCTCTTCTTTAGTTCTCATGCCATAAACCAATTTGTATTTTGTAGTAGTAGCAACGATTGTATATTAAATTTAGGTTCTTGAAATCGTTTCTTATTTCGTTCTCTTTTTCACTTTCTTTTTCCTTGTAAGTTACGGTATGGAATATCGATCAAACAACATAGAACATTTTTTTAATTAAACTCCTCCTCTCCGAAGCTTAATGGCAGGCATGAATGTCACACAATATCGTTGTTTCATACACAAGAAGGATCAAACAGGTCAGGGTTGCGCACGTAGTAAGAAATCTCGATATAGTGGAACACTGCTCAGTGAAATGGACACGGGAGCTGCATTTCCATGCGAAGAAGCGATTAATTGTTCGCAGCTGTAGTGTTTACAAAGTATGAAACAAGCTTAACACATGCTACATCTTTCCAGTTTGTCAAAAGCCAAATAATAACATTGAAAAAGAGAGAAAACATCACCTAAATCTTATTGAATAATATATAAATACAAATACAAATATTTATGAACTGGTAACCGCTTATTCTAATTAATACAGAAATATAATTTTTTAAAATAAAATTAAAAATTATTTAAAAAGATATAAATAATTTAAATTTAGTCTGGATAATACATTTAAACTTATAAACTTAATAGAGAACGAAAAGTTATTAGTTAAAATACAATAAACTTAATTTTTTTTTCAAACTATAAGTTATGATCTTTAGAAATTAATATAATTAAATCTTAAGTTTTTAATTCACTTTAAAAACATATTTATCAACATATTCTAATCACTTCGTTAAATTTTGTAGCAAGAGACTTTCTACGCAGTTTTACTGCCAAAAGACTATTGTTACTAGATACTTGGCTGGCACTCCAATCGTATTCAAGTTTAGAGGCTTCATTGAACAAAATTGAACAAGAAATTCCTGCTTACTTATCGCATATTGAACACGATTGGAATGAAGTATCCAGTAAGAACAGTTAAGAGGCTTCAGTGAACAAACTTGAACAAGAAATTCCTGCTTACTAATCACATACTGCAGTTTAGAGTACGTTGTTGGATATTGACTTGATTATGGTTTGAGGAATGTTGAAAATTGATTGAGAACTAAATTTAATTATTTAAAGCTGATTTCCCACATGTTTAAAATTCGATTCAAATCGAGATTTAAGACCAAAGGGCTGTCAGGAAGCTTTGGCTCACCACCCACTAGAAAATTATTCAGATCTGCTTCTTACCCTCAAGCGACTGTTCGTGTCAAATTACAATTCTATAGCATATTCTCCTTTACATTTAAAGATGCATCTTATCTAAGAAAAATTCGTGTGAAAATTTATATTCTCTCGGCTTCAATGTAAAAGTAAATTATATCTTTAAATAAATTATTAAACAAATTAACAATTATTTTTAAAACTAAAATTGGTTGCAAATCTAAATTTTGAAAATTTTTAAGTTGATAGTCTCCCAAAAATTAAGTTCACTATTTGCCACCTTTTTTGAAGACAGTATTGGTTTTCGTGTCGATACATACCATCCACCAAACATTGCAAGCTTGAGGCTGAAAATTTCTTTCAGGATTCCTTTTTCTATTAATGGTAGTACCAGTCAACAAAGTTAGTTGCTATAGACCATTATAATTGTATTAAACCTTTTAAAACCAGCTTGCTGTCTTGTGTTGAGGAATACCCAACTGGGGTTTGAGTTTGATAATTCAGTAATCAAACCGGCAATTTGTTAGGCAACCAGCAACCTCTTGCGAAGGAACAAAAACCGTTTTCAAATTTAGCACGTGACTTTTGATTATTCCAAAAGGGATTACGAACAAAGGCGTAGGCGTGGCGTGAGTGGTCAATATTGTTTTGGGTCAATTCAACAAAGCCTTTGCAAATTTTCTCGAGTTTTAGTATTCTAGAAGTTGTAAAAAAGTTGCAATTCTAAGGTTACATCTACAACACGTCAATTTCAGTAGCAACATGGTTAACTGAATTTGGTCACATAGTAATGTGTTATGGAAAGTGACAGTCTTATTGATTATCCTTTAACCAAATGAATCTAAATCAGTAATCATTAGTCACCTCCACTTTTTAAGAGTGCAATAAATAAATTTCAATAATCAGTATCTTTCTTTTTTGTCATCACCTTTTGTTCGCCGATTGAAATGCTTTTAAGATGTTTGGCAAACCGAACTCACACATTCAAATTATATTTGTGACTAAATATTAAAAATTTAGCTATTTTTATATTAATAAAATTTTTAATTATTATTTTCAATTGTGTTGAATGAATAAATTATTAAGTATATTTAATAATTTATAAATTATATAATTTAAATAAAATAATATTCAAAACTAAATTGTATTGATAAAATTTTTGCTTCCAACCGGTATTATATAATACACACTTTGCATGTTTGGGTCATTTTACTAACAGGAATCACGTTACTTGGGCTTTGCTGCAAAGGGTTTGTGTGGTGGAATTGAAATCTGATTGAATTGGAATATTCCTTTCTCAAATCTTATCTCTTATAGACTTGAATGCAACATTCAAAGGAGCATGACGAGTTTGTATTCTTATGATCAAGATTTCATGAGATTGCAGTGTTTTCCAATACCTTGTACTTGTCTTGTTTTTCGAGATCTTCTCTTTCAATAATTTGTTTTTGGGGGGGTAATTTTAGCTTGACTGATACCTGAATATATGAGTTCAAAATGTGAATTTGAATTTGTCGTAAGGAGCAAAGCACGAGTGGAGGCTGTCACAATTGATAGTGACAAAAGTATAGAATCTTTTACAGGTGAAAACGTATTCATATGCCAAAGTTCACGGTAAAAACTTAATAGGTTCCTAAACAGTGCATTTTGAAGTAAAACTGCCACATGTTCTTCCTCCTGTTCATGTTTATAAAAGACTCAAAACTTTAGGACTGCTCTTGTCATCTAACCCAAGCTTTGATGGGCTTAAGTGGAGGTCTAGACATTTTAGATCCCTCATGGACTGGTCAGTTTGTAATGGAAGAACATGGATTGAAGCACCGAACATGATCCAATGTCTTATTGGGCCTTAATTGTTTACATAAAGGGCTGGAGACATACGCATACCAGAGAAGCCTACGTAGAATATTGAATCTAAAACTTTCGCATGATAAATTGATCCGCATACCTTTGTATAATTTAAAGGCTACGTCCAGTAGTCACCTTGTAAGTAATCTATAATTAGGATAACTACTTAATGACTTTAAAAGTATGGATAGCTTCTTTCTTTTTTTTTACAAAAAAATTATTATTCATTACTTCTTTAATGCTCTCATGCAAATGTCTATAGTAACTCATAAAGCATGCACTTCAAAATAAACTGTGACAAATTCAGCATAAGAGATGTTTGCACAATCCTTAAGACTATGATTGATTAGACATAATGTTTTTAATAGAATGAAATGAAATAGAATAAAATTGAATGAAATGTAAATAGATATAATATTAGAAAATTATTATTTAGGAGGGATGAAAGGGTTCATAATATAATGTAGCGAAATGTTATTTAGAAAAGGGGTTTATAATGTAACATAATGTAAAATTGTTTATTATTTTGTATTCCATCCTAAACCCCTCAAATTGGAAGTTTTATATTTTATTATTTAGGAAAAAAATATGATGTAATATAAAACTATTATCTCTCATCTCATCTCATGTCATTCTATTATAAATCCTCTTCCAAAACGGCGGAATAATATTACATTACATTCTATTCTATCAATAAACTCCCAACTAAACATAGCCTAAAAGAGCAAATTATCATTATCTTATCTCAAATTTAAGGATCACTCATGTAACTATATCATAGTAATGTATGAGAGCTTTAGGACTCTTAATGTTCCAGATTGGATTAGTTTTACGCACTAGAACAATTTTGCAACAACGCAACGCAACTTTTGTGTTTTGTCTCAATGTGAACTTTGCGGGATGAAGGCTTGACAAAAAAGCTACATGATCGTGGTTAGTTTACACATAAGTCTGAATTTAGTACTCAATCACTAAAAGTCCTAACTACAAAAACAGTGTTCACACCTATTTTAGTTTAACTTGGGATGAAATGAGCTCCACAAAATAGAGTTGTGCCC
>JANIJH010000225.1:85155904-85166334 GCA_024520975.1 Erythroxylum areolatum | reverse complement strand
CCCCCCCCCCCCCCAATTGCACGTTATTTATTAGTCAAATACGGTTCATAAATCACAGAGGTGATTAATGAGGTAATCTTCCTCTGTGTGTTTTCAGTAAACCAAAGGCAAGAATCTGCATTGTGGATGCATGCGTCTACTTCATCATACTTCTTTTAATCTTTTCCACCCTTGCTAGGTTTGGAATTCATCAAAGAGAAGTCTTAGGAGCAAAGGCCCAACCCAACCATTAAATGCATCTCTAGAAGTTTCCCAATTAGGGAGATGGGCGATGGCAATGGACAATGGGTGAAGGGCGATGGACGTTCCTCTTCTCTGCGCAGTTAGTGTTACCAAGGTATAAAGGTCTCTAACTTGACTCATGCGGGTTTTCTTCTAGTATCCATTGAAAGTAGTTGTACTTTGCTAGGTTCAAACTCTAGCATGGAGTAGTCTCAGAAGATGTTGATTGAGTGCTAGACTTGGGTCTATTTGGATGAAAGTAGTTAAAGGCTTACAAGTTCCTATCCTTTGGCTTGTAGGTTTCTCCATGTCCTTAACTTGTTTGACGAATCGTGCCAATGATTTCTACAGCAACCTACATGTTTAGTAATACAATTTGCTCAAGAAATTGAAATATTAAATACTAGAATATGTGATAATCATAAGTAATTGAAATATGTTGTTATAATTATAAATATACACACATTTATATTGGATTAATTCATAGGCTTTAAACTTGTCACAAATTGCTTGCATTGAAGTTTAAAATGGAGCAAAATAATTGATTCACAACAAAATGAAGAATTTAGATGAAAGACGATAACTTTTTCGAATGTTATCCAAGTTGCGAAAATATTCCAAATTTTTGTTAGGATGTATTTTAAGTTTAGGAAATAAAGTTAAATGTTTAAGTACATACTTCATGTTTTACCTATGGTTTGACTTGTCCTATGAAATACTTAAGTTGTAAAGTATCTAACTAAATTGGATTGACTTTGGAAGTAATTTAAAAGCTATACTTTTTTTAGTTTTCATGTTTTTTCTCTATTTTAAGTTTTAAGGTTACGTGTAGGGCGATTAGGGTTTGTGTGCTTTATGCATAATCTCATTCTTACCTCAATCACTGAGTCTCCTGGCTATTTGTAGAAGTGATTGTCAAACCTACTCTTCGTCTTGTCAACCGATTGCTCGATGTTGTCTCCTTTGCTATATGCTTTGAACAGAGTCTTCAAGAAGTCCACATCAGCTGTTGTGTCGACGATTACTCTTGGCTTGCATAAGGAACATCGAGCCCTCCTAGTAGTCTTCTCGCTGTTCGACTATGGATGCTGACTTCAACCATCTATCTCTTTCTGCTGAGGAGGATCAGGAGCTGGTAATCTCGCACTCTGTTCCGTCAACACTGATGTCCTATGAGCTTTGTCTGGTCGGTATGTTTTTGACTTATAACCGAATTAATTCTCTCTCTATGCAGGAAGTGTTTGTGGATCTCTAACATCCTCTGAGGGGTATTGCAATTTCTGATTTAGGAGCAAAACGGTACCCATTTTGATTCTTCCATTCTGTTGATCTTGAACGTGTAATATCAGGTGCTCCATTGTTGTTTAACAAACACTTCCTAGTTTTTGGCCCAATAAAACCAGGGGAAGATCCCCTTCTTATTCTGTTGCTATATGTGGATGTCTGGGTTGAGGTCTGGGACTTGAAGCCGAGGTTTATGACTACTAAAGTGGCATCCTCGCTTGGAAATTTTGATGGTTCTTTCTTAGAGTATGACACTAGTCATTTGAATACTGAATGGGTGGATTCCTTTATGAAAATCAAGGCTCGTATGGACATTAGACAACCCCTGAAGAGGAAGAAGAAATTAATTGATTTTGATGGCAACCCTTTCTATGTCACGTTTAGATATCAGAGGATTCAGGTTTATTGTTACTTCTATGGCAAGCTAGGCCAAACTGATTCCTTTTATGATCTCCTTCTCCATCACATGAAGGAAGACCTGAAACCTCTCTGGAGTGAAAATCTTCGGGTAGTCCCTCGTCGCAATAATGGCGCATCCAGCTCTTGGCTGAGACTCGGATTTGATGGAACAAGCTTACAACCAGGACCAAACACTGTGGGAACAAGTCTGAACACTCCGTTGCCATCCCAGATTTTTCTCAATTCTTTCTTAGGGGCACACACGTATGGGGATAAGATGGTATTAAAGGTGAGCAGTATGGATATGGACCAGACTAATGCAGTTCGGTTACTCTCAAATGGGCTTAGTGAAGATGATCCCATAGACAAACATGATGAGGGGAAAAAAGAGCCTAGCTCAAAACCATCTCTGTTACCGTTTCTAACTCCAAGGATTCGGTAATAGATACCATTTCTAGACCAACGGTTGAACCCACTCGGTGGGTTGATCGACCATCATGAGAATCATTAGTGGGAACCATAGAGGGGCGGGGAATCCCTATGTGGTTCAGGCTCTTCAGGAGCTTGTCCGAAGTTATAGAACAACAATTTTGTTTTTGATGGAAACTAAAGTCCATGGTGTGCGCATGGAAGCGTTACGTAGTCAGCTCGGATTTGCAAATTGCTTCTCTGTAGATAGTATTGGGATTGGTAGGGGTCTATCTATTTTGTGGTCAACTGATATTCAGCTTCAAGTCTCAGGTTATTCTCCCAACTTTATTGATTGTGTGATTGGAATTGGTAATGCAAAATGGCGCCTGACTGGCTTTTAAGACTTTCCGGAGAGTACTAGGAGACGGGTTTCTTGGAACTTATTAAGGGCTTTGGCAGTAAGGTGTTAGCTTCCTTGGTTATGTTGTGGTAATTTTAACGACATTGCTACTTCGTTTGAAAAATAGTGTGGTCCTCCTGCCTTCTCATTTAATTTATGATTTCCGAGAAGCACTGTGTGATGCTCATCTTTCAGATATTATGCATGTAGGCTCGTCCTTCACATACACCTACAGGGAATGTTCTATAGCTTATGTTAAGGAGAAGCTTGATAGAGCATGTTCTAATGTCAAGTGGAGCTCTTTGTTTCGGGATGCTATTTGTTCGGTCCTCGTTGCTCCAATTTCAGATCACTGTCCCTTATTGATTGAAATGGCTAGAAAAGGTTCAGGTGGGGTTGATCGGTAGTTTCGATTTGACAATTCTTAGCTATCTGAGCCTGATCTACGAGAGACGGTTGATAGGGCTTGGTTCGATGGGGTTGCTTTAAATTTCCCCAAGCGCACGTCTTCGGTTATGGATCAAATACAGTTATGGGGTAAGCAGAGGAATTGATTAAGGTGGGTTGAAAAAGAAATAATTAAAAGAAGGTTAGGAGCGGAACAACATAACCTAGACACAGTCGAGGTTCGACGTTTAAAAGTACAACGGAATGCAATCTTAGAGGAGGAGGAAGTGAGATTAAAGTAGCAAGCTAAAGCGTTTTGGTTTCGAAATGGTGATAAAAACATCAAATATTTCCTCAAAGCCCGTAGAAAGAGGAATCGGATTACCAAACTAACAGATGAAACTGGGGTAGTTACAATGGATGAAACTATTTTTTGTGGGTTGATTCATACTTACTTCACTGCTCTTTTTCATGTCGTCGAGTCTTCCAGTAAAGCTGTGGTTCAGCTAGTTAGACCTTTGGTAGACGAATCGGCTAATGATGCATTTACCATATCATTTTTGGATAAGGAGTTCTACACTGCCCTCTTTTAGATGGACCCAAATAAAGCGTTGGGCCCGGATGGCTTGAACCCTGCTTTCTTCCAAAAATTCTGGAGCATTTTAGGTGGTGACATATGTAATGCGAGTCATGCTTGGCTTCAACAAGGTACCCTCCACGATCTTTGACTAATACTCTTATTGTCTTATCCCAAAATGTGATAATCCTATACATGTTACTGAATTTAGACCAATTGCGTTATGCAATGTGCTCTACAAGATGTTGTCTAAAGCATTAGCCACTCGATTGAAGCTTATTTTGCCCAATATTATCTCTTTGCACCAATATGCTTTTGTTTATGGAAGATTGATTACAGATAATTTTATTATGGCCTTTGAGACTTTACATGATTTGAAACAACGGTCAAGGGGAAATTTGAGTTCTTGTGCACTAAAGATTGATATAGCAGAAGCCTATGATAGGGTCAGCTGGGAATATTTGTTTGCTATGTTGACAACTCTGGGATTTTCTGCTGTTTGGGTTCAATGGATGAGGATGTGTGTCACTAACATTAGCTATCTGATTTCGGTTAATGGCAAAGAGGTGGGCCCTATTGTCCCAGGTCGGGGGCTAAGGCAAGGGGATCCTATCTCTCCCTATTTGTTTCTGATTGTAGCAGAGGGACTTTCACTTCTGTTGCAAGATGTTGAAAGGCAAGGGGTGATTTATGGTTGCTGGGCAAAGTTAGGTTGTCTTAGGATCTCACATCTATTCTTCGTCGATGACTCGCTGCTTTTCTTTAATGACTCGGTCTCCAAAGCTACCCAAATTAAAGGCATTCTGGGCATTTATGAAGAAGCTTCTGGTCAGTCCATCAATTATGGTAAGTCTGGTATTCTTTTTAGCCCATGTATTATACTAGATGTTAAGTAGGCCATTTCCGATTTACTTGGAGTGCATTTACCTTTGGGTCATAGTAACTATTTGGGTTTACCTTCTCTAATTGGACATAGCAAGCAGTATATTTTCTTGTTTCTTAAAGACAGGATCTGGAAGCGTATAAACAATTGGAACAACCATTTTTTGTCACGGGCGAGTAGGGAGATCTTAATCAAGGCTATCATATAGACTATCCCAACTTATTGCATGAATGTCTTTCTTATCCCGGTTGCTACTTGTTACGAGCTCCAAGTTTTGATGAATAAAATTTGGTGGGGTGGATATCGAGAGGATAGTAGAGGTATCAATTGGTTGTCATAGGATCGTATGTGTTGTGAGAAGTCAGTGGGCAGTATGGGTTTTAGAGACCTTCGATGTTTTAACACTACTCTTTTGGGAAAACAAGAGTGGAGACTTATTGTTGACACTAACATTCTTTGATATCAGGTTCTCAAAGCCAAATATTTCCCTCGTGGGGATTTTTTAACAGCTCAGTTGGGTATCAACTATAGCTTAGTTTGGAAAAGTATATTGTTTGCTCAAACAGTGTTGTTAAGGGGGGTAAGGTGGAGGGTCAGGGATGGCCAAAGCATTTATGTTAATAGGGATCCCTGGATTCCAAAGGATGGTGGCTTCCATCCAGACGACGGTCCTATGGCTATTCACGATGCTATGAGGGTATATGACTTATTCATCAAGGGGAAGCAGAGATGGGACTCTGAGAAGTTGGTGCCATATTTTAGCATTGATGACATGAATGCTATCCTAGGTATCCCTCTAAGAATTAGCCCCAAATCAGATAAAATCATTTGGACTTGTGACAGAAAAAGGATTTACTCAGTTAAAATTGCTCATTATGAGGCGCTTATGGATTTGGGGGGTAGTGGGCAACGACTCCATGGAATTGTATGGAAGAAAATCTGGTCTCTTTATGTATTTCCAAAAGTTCATGACTTCCTATGGCAGTGTTGTCATATAGTGCTACCAACTAAAGATAATTTGCAACAACGAGGAGTAGGTGTTGACTTGAAATGCCTGTTTTGCCGTGAAATGAATCCATAAAGCATGTGTTCCTTGAATGTCCTATGGCTATGGAGTTATGAAGGTTAGCGGGTTTGTTTCTAACATCCTTTTTGTCATCTTTTCAGGACCTTTTTGCCTATATTTTGAGATAGCAGGACGAGATCGTGCCACTAGAGTTGGTATTTAGGCATGGAAGCTATGGTCAACAAGGAATGCAAAACTATGGCATGATAAACGAGTTATGCCACAACACATTCATGCCCAAGCTAATTCTTACTATTCAGACTTCAAGGAACTACTGTCTGTCGGAACTCCTCTGAATGTTGCTCCCAGTTTGCCATTGTGTTTTCCGACAGCAGTAGTAACGAAGCCGTCCTCTAGTTGGTTGGCTTTCATTGATGGCTCGATATTTGCAGATGTTGGCTTCCTTGGTTTTGGCTTTTTGTTTCAGGACGGAGAAGGCTACTTTTCGTTGGCACTTTCTGGCTATAAGGAAGGCAATGGAGGTCCCGTGATGGCGGAGGCGCTTGCTTTTTGGCAGTGCTTGCTGTTTGCTCATGATGGTATGCTACAAGCTGGTTCTATTTTTACTAATAGTCAGCTCCTTATTTATGCTTTGAACTCCAGTTCTTTGGATTTTTCCTATTTTGGTCTTATAATTTCGGACTGTAAGGATATTTTATGCACTAGGGACAATATTTCTATTTCTTGGATTAGGCGCTTGGGGAATAAGGGAGCCCACTCTCGTGCTAAGGCGTCTGTTCTCCATAGTCGCTTTTAGGTGTGAGTTGATATGCCTGACTGTGTCTTGGATCGTTATTCTTCGAGATAATAGCCATTTTCTCATTAAAAAAAAAGATTATGGGTATGACATAACTGAATTCACTAGCATTTAAATGGTGAATTAATAATTCAAGTGTTGGTTAGATTAGATAGTAAATTTTTTTATGATGAAGCAAGGAAAATTTATATTTCATCCTTTATGGTTAATAGTATTGTGAGTTCTAAGATGATTTTTATTAAGTTATAAAATAATTTATCAGGTTTTTTAAATATTGGTTGAGTGATTTTTTAAAAATGTGTTATATGTTCATTTTGTTAAGTTTTGATGTTATATCTTACTAACGTGGTTAAAGAAGACATTAAATGAGTGTTGATAATGTTTATATTTTGTTATAAAATTCCTTTTGTATGATCAAAATTTTTATGATGTAATTGTCTATTTTAAAGTATTATAATTAATAAACTAAATTAACTTTGATGTGAGATTGACTCTTATTTGTTTTCATACTAAATTGGTTAACAAATTAGAAATTAAAATAATGATTTAATTTATATATGCCTAACGACACAAATTATTAACTCTTAAAATAAGTCGTAGATTGAAATAATTGTCAATTCTTGAGGTTATCGGTGAGCAAACTTTTGGAATTATTTTAAAAATTTCAAGATTATTGGTGTCAAAATTGATATTATTTGAATGTACTTCTCACTTAATTTTAAATTGTTAAAATTATTAATATATTCTAAAAATAATTATTACAATTTTTACCAGGTTAAAAATTGTTAATATGATAAGTTTTAACTAATTTATTACTTAAACAAAATCTGAAAGAATCCTCATTAACTTGCATCAAACCATTGTTAATTAAATCTGCAGCTCTTTTTTCTTTTTCCTGATAGGGAACTCGCACTAGACGCTAGCTGAAGAGTCCTCCTAAACATTAATTACTATACAACGATAGATACGAAGGTCATTGACTGCCCAACGGGAATTGCTGGAAAGCTAACTGGGTAGCATCACAACACGTATCTATTCTTAACTCCGTTCGCTAGATAAATCTCTCGAGTTTACAATTGTAACCTTGAAGAGAAAATATTAGTTTCGCAGTAGGTCCACTCTTGAGTTCAAACTTTTGACAATAGCCACAGTGATTATTGTCAAAATTTTGGTGGGAACAAAAAGTCTTAAGTCAGAAAGTCTAAGAGGGTTGGTTTGTTTTAGATTGACAGAGTTGAAACAAACATAGTTAGCAACTCGAATATGCTCTTTTGATACACGGATTTAAGAATTCTTTGTTGCTGACGCCATAAATAAGCAAAAGAACCAAGATTTTAAATTATAAATTATGAGTTATGTTGCGGGGTTATGAACAAAATCAATAATTATAAAAGTGACATATATAAACGTGATAAATTATAGTAACTATAGTTTAGGATTGTAATTTAAAACACAAATTAAAATTTTAACTCACTTTTTTTTCTTGAAAACTCTATTGCTATTCGTTAGACATATATAGTTCATAATGTGTAATTGCCATAAAATCGTACTTAATTTTAATTTATTCAGATTTAAACTTGAATTTTATCCAAATTTCTCCAAGATCTGAATTGTCGAATTTCTTTTTTGTTTTCAAATTATGTACCAAACTGATTTCCGAGAGTTATTAAGGAGATCATTCCTTCTTCTTTTTTTCACTTCATTTCAAGCTACGATTGGCTTTCTCCACCGAATTCTAAGGGTATTATATATTTGCTATAGAAAAAAGGTCATTTAGCCACTTGACACGTAACTTGATTCTCCAGAAAGTGTTGTATTCTAGCGAAAAAGCATACATTATATGGTAGAATTGTAACAATTTTCCATCCTTGTAATACTCTTTAGTTGGTAGGATAGCACATTGAACAAGTCAATTTGTTTCCCCGCGATTCTGTTATATTGAGGAGGTTGTGTGTTTATGTAGTGCATGGATGCTACATATATAAAGTACAGAGAATGTAAAAAATTGCACAGTAAATATACAGAAAGTTACAAACAGATTTAAAGGATTGAGTTGCCTACACTGATTTGCATCATCCTCTCGCAAGCAAAGCATCTCTTATTTGTAGCTCATCCCGAAATCCTGCAAATTTTTTTGGAAAATAGTGGTTTAGTTATTCTTTTTTGGATAGATGGTAGCAGACTTTTAACTTACCATTCTTAACTTTATCACAAATATAGTGAAAGTCAATTTCTAAATATTTTGAGCAGCATTAAAGGATCATATCGGTTGTGAGATATGTAGCGGAAATGTTGTCACACCTAAGATTGGTGATTCTTGATGTGTTAGCTAACAAAGACTGAAGCCATTCCGTGCAGTACCTTGCTTCTGTTGAATAACGGGAAACTGTCCTTTGCTTTCTTGACTTCCAAGAAATTAAATTGCCTCGTAAGTACTTTGTATATCCTGTCATGCTTTTCTTGTTGTCTTCATCATTCGCCCAATATGAATCGCTGTAGGCTTGAATGAGCATGGAGTTCGATTTTCTGATATGTAGGCCATATGTTTAGTGCCTCGAAGGTAGAGAAGTATGCGGTTAACACTGCTAATGTTCTTCCTTTGGATTTTACATGAATTGGGCTGCTTCATTGGTGACGTACATAATGTCTAGGCATATGATACCCAAAGTAGAGACTGGCTTGGCTGTGACCAAATTTGCTTTTCGTAGGAGTTTTCTAGTAACTTTTCTTTGGTTAGCATCAGCCTTTGGGCTGTTGTTTTAACTTCAACGCTTAAGAAGTAGTGCAAGGAACCTAAGCGTTTGAGAGAAAAATTAGCTTCCAGAGCAGATTGTTAAGGATCACCATCCTTGATCTCCTTTATCTGATACTTGATAAGGATCACATCCAATATTTAAAGTCTATACAGTTGTTGTTGCTCAGGTACATCATGAACATCAACATCTTGCACCTCCTCCACTTTTAAATTACTGGACTGAGCTAGTGGAGATTCAATCTCAAGCTCCATTCGATCTTTGACACCGTGATCTGATCCTGCTATTGTCTTCTCCTTTTGACTATCCAGTGAGGTAGACTCATTGAATGTCACATCCTTGCTGATAATAAAACCTGGAGATTTCTGATCTGTGCACTACAACTTGTAATCTTTCACTCCAGATGCATATCCTAGAAATATGCATTTCTTTGCCCTCGGCTTAAGTTTACCATATCTCACATGAACATATGCAGGACAACCAAATATTCTCAAATTAGAGTAAAAAGCAGGAAAACCGGACCATACCTCAAAAAGAGTTTTGAACTCGATAGCTGTAGATGGAGATCTGTTAACCAAATAGCAAGCTATATTGATTGCTTCAGCCCAAAAATCTTTACTCACACCTGAATGTGAGAGCATGCTTTGTGCTCGGTCATAAAGCGTTCTGGTCATCCATTCTGTTGTGGTGTGCCTACACAAGTGCGGTGTCTCACTATGCCATCCTTGCTGCAGAAGTCATTGAACTCGAAATTGTAAAATTCCAACCCATTGTCGGTGCGAAGACACTTCACTTTTCTTGCTGTCTGCCTTTCAACCATCGTCTTCCACTTAACAAATGTTGGAAAAGCCTCATCTTTGCTTTTCGGGAAATACACCCATACCATTCTAGAGTAATCATCAATCAAAGTCATAACGGACCTAGCGCCACTCTTTGAAGGAATTCTGTTCGGACCCCACAAATTTGAGTGTATGTAATCCAGCTTATCATTGGTCTTGTGCACTGCCTTCTTGTTGAACTTCACCCTAGTCCGTTTGCCAAACACACAATGCTTATAGAAGTCTAAGTCTTCATTTTTGTACCCGTCCAGCAAATCTGCTTGCTTAAAACAAACAATCCCTTGTCACTCATGTGACAAAGACGTAAATGCCACAGTTGAGACTGATTCTGATCACTGCTTCCTGAAGCTATGGCGGCTTCCCCTTCAACCACACTGCCCTGAAGCAAATATAGTCTGGATTCCAGCTTACCCTTCATGAGTACCATAGAGCCTTTGCACACTTTAAGAGTT
>JANIJH010000225.1:85026103-85036613 GCA_024520975.1 Erythroxylum areolatum | reverse complement strand
TTGGAAATAAGTCACGTCCGCCTTTCTTAAGATTTTGAAAAATGGGAGGCACTTGTCCCCCATCCTAGAGACGAATCTGCTCAGAGAAACTATTCACCCTGTCAATATTTGAACATCTTTTAAGCATCGTGGTGAGGGCATTTGAACGATAGTTTCAATCTTTTTTGGGTTTACTTCAATCCCCCGTTGAGTAATCATGAATCCCTGGAATTTTCCAGATGCCACACCAAAGACGCATTTTTCAGGGTTCAGCCTCATTTGGAACTTATTGAGGATCGGGAAGACTTCTTTGAGGTCTGCTACATGCTGGGCAACCGTCTTGCTTTTGACTACCATATCGTTCACGTAAGCCTCCACTGTCCGACTGATCTGTTTCTTAAAGACTTCCATAACGAGTCGTTGATAGGTAGCCCCGGCATTCGTCAAACCGAACGGCATTACCTGGTAGCAATACATGCCCTGGTCGGTTATACAAGCCATTTTTTCTTCGTCTTCAAGACTCATTTGTATCTGGTGGTAACCGGAGAAAGCATCCAAGAAGCTGAGGAGCTCATGCTTTGATGTAGCGTCTACCAGCTGATCAATTTTGGGTAGGGGGAAGCTATCCTTTGGGCATGCTTTGTTCAAGTCGGTGAAGTCGTTGCACATTCTCCATTTTTCGTTTTTCTTCTTCACTAGTACCACGTTCGTCAACCATTCAAGATACTTGACTTCCCGAATGAACCCAGCATCAAGCAATTTTCCTATCTCTTTCTCAATCACCTCCTGCCTTTCTTTGCTTTGCCACCGCTTCTTCTGTCTGACTGGCTTGCAGTCTTTCCGAATACTGAGAGAGTGAGATGCTATCGCTCAAGAAATTCTAGGCATGTCGCTTGGTACCCAGGCGAAGATCGATTTGTTTTCTATCAAGCAATCTGTGATCTCTTTGGCCAGCCCTTTTTCGAGCTCAGTGCCTAGATTTGTGAATTTGGATTGGTCTTCTTCATCCAATATAACCTGTTGTGTTTCTTCGGCAGGGTTCATCCTTTCAGTTTCTTCGTCGGCTCTGACATCAAGGGAACTAGTCAAAACTACTGCCCCATCAAGGGCCCTCATTTCTGCCATGTAGCATTCCCTAGCGATTCTTTGTTGGCCCCTGACAAGACCAACTTTGTGAGGTGTTGAAAATTTCATCACTTGATAGTAGGTGGAGATAATTGCTCTTAGGGTGTTTTGAGTCGCTCTTCCAATTATTGGATTATATGCTCCGACAAACTTTACCACCAAGAATTCGATGTTCCTCTCTATTTGATGTGGCTTTTGCCTGAATTTTACTTTCAAGAAGACCCGAGCAAATGAGTAGGTTGATGCTCCTGTTACCCCTTTGATGGGTCCCTGTATTGGCAATAGTCGCTCTTTCGGTATCTCCATCTGCTTAAATGCGTCATAATAGAGTAGGTCGACCGAGCTGCCTGTGTCAATCATGACCCATTTTACCTCGCTACCTTCCATATTCAGGGTGACCACTAATGCGACATCATGAGGACAGCTGACACCTTCCAGGTCAGATTTGTCAAACGAGATCACCCCATCGTTTTGTCTATTTTTCTTTGCTGATAAGTCTTCAGTGACCTGCCTGGCATACCTCTTTCGTCCTCTGACGGTGGACCCTCCTGCTACACTACCACCAAAAATTATGTTTATGACTCTAACCGGTCGGTCATCTTGCTGACCAACATTTCTATTGCCTCTTGCCCTGGATTGTCTTCTCGTGTCGCGTCGGTCGTTTGAATTCCTGTTTCACCCTGCTCCATCGTTCGTTTCGTTTTGCTTCCAAGGCTTCCATCAGTTATCAGACCGACCGCTCCTACCCTCATTCTCCCGTTCGGCATTTGTACCGTGCTTCAGAAATCTACCGAGCTTTCCCCTTTAAATAAGGGATTCAATTTCTCACTTTAAGTCCCAACAGTCCTCCGTGTCATGGCCTACATCTCTATGAAATCGACAATATAGATCGGGATCTCTTTTTTTAGGGAAGTTTTCAACTTATTAGGTTCTCGGAGGGATTCCGCTTCTGCTCTTATGGCTGCCAGTACTTCCGCATACTGCCTGTCGAGAGGGGTGAAAGATTCTCGTCGTTGGTCCTTTCAATCGGTCGGCTTCCTCCAGCTAGACTAATCTTTCTGTCGCTTGTGTGAGCCATCTGTTCTGCCATTTGGCGATCAGTCATCTGCCTTACGTTTTGTGTTTTTCAGCACTTCATCAAGCTGCATATATTTATCCGCCCGAATTCTTATCTCTTGAATAAACCTGGGCTGATCGAGGGCCAATGACTTTTTGAACTCTTTATCCCTCGTGTTGCTCATAAGGGCAGCCAACATGGATGAGCAGGTGAGGTCGGAAACTTTAACAGCTTCATTATTAAACCGAGTGATGAACTCCCGTAAACTTTCATTCCTAACTTGGGTCAACTGCATCACTTCTAAGGCAGTCTTCTGCGGCCGCTTACTTGTGGCGAACTGGTTGAGGAATAGCGACTTAAAATCTTCAAAACAAGTGATGCAGCACGGAGGTAAACTGTTGAACCATCGCCGGGCTCCTTCTTGAAAGGCCGTGTAGAAAGCCTTACATTGAATGGCATCAGGGACACAATGCAGGTTCATCATCGACTGAAAATACTGAAGGTAGTCGAGGGGATCGGTCTTTTCGGTATATTTTTCAGGTGTTAGTATCTTAGTACCGACCGCTGAAAGGCTATCCAAGATCTCCTGAATGAAAGGAGAGCTGTATTGTGTTGATGGCTGACTCGGACGGGAATTCATGGCCATATTGATTCGATCGTCCACGATTTTTTCGAGAGTTTCAGCAGAATGACGATCGGCTATCGTACCTATCTGTTGAGCGAGGGTTCGCTGCTGGTCTGTCTGAGATTGTAAGATTTTTCGAATCAGTAGATCGGCCGCTTCCTGTATTTGTCTGTAGGTGAGAGAGATTTGTTGTGGAGGAGCGTTTGTGTTTATTGGGTGTTGGATGTGAAGGTGTGAATTGTTTCCGGCGTTATCCTCCAGAGCTACGCTTTGTTCTTCTTGATCTTGGTTTTGGGATGGTGGTTGGTAATTCGAATGTGAGGATTGTGTGTGGTTATTCGGGTTTAATGGGGGTAACTCGTCTGTGCTAGGGTTTTGGGTGATAGGTGGGGGATGGGTCTGGGGATCATGATGCATCGGTGGAAGGGTGGCGGCAGGTAATTGCAAACCCATTCGTTGCAGTGCAAGTGCCGCGACGACAGCTACATCCGGGTTTGCTACTGCTGCCTGACTTATCTGTGTTCTTCTGGATGTGGTGCCCTGACTCCCGGCCAAACGGTGGTCGCCAACTGGTTCAGTCTGATTCTGTTGGGGCTGAACGCCGTTGCTTGGATCCATGATCTCGATTAGCTTGGACTAGGAGATACCTGCAAAAACAGTAAAGGCACATCGGGGGTTGATCGCCGGCTTGTCCCTCCGATGCTTAAGTCAGTTTTCTATCGTAGGTTTTTTGGCTAATAAAAAAGGTTATCAGGGTAAATAGAGTCGTACCTGCATCATGAGGAGATAACGAACTTATATAGTAAATACTTGTCGTGTTTAACTCAACATCTTTGTCGTGTTTATCTCAACATCTTGGGAATGGGCCGATCGGCCCACACGCCATCCTAGGGTTGAACCTGGGCCTAACATGACCGACCCGACCAAATATGTTTGAAGTCAAAATCTAAGACTGTTCGTTTGTTTTAGGTTGATCGACAAAGTTGAAACAAATAAAGTAGCAATCCGAATATACTCTTTAGAGACACGGATTAAATAAAGCTTTGTTGCTGACCCGACAAATAAGCAATAGGACCAAGACTTTAAATTGTAAATTATGAGTTATATGAACGAATTCAATAATTATAAAAGTTACAGATATAATTCTTATAAATT
Source organism: Erythroxylum areolatum (assembly GCA_024520975.1). Lineage (NCBI taxonomy): Eukaryota > Viridiplantae > Streptophyta > Magnoliopsida > Malpighiales > Erythroxylaceae > Erythroxylum > Erythroxylum areolatum. The sequence continues at coordinate 85,032,672 of JANIJH010000225.1, read as the reverse complement.
ATATTAACTATAATATTATAACTATAGTTACTGTTGACAATTATAATTTAAAACACAAATTAAATCTTTTTTATGTATATATAATTGATAGTGTATAATCACGAAAAAATATACTTAATTTTAGTTTGTTCAAATATGGACTTGAATTTCATCTAAATTTACCAAAATTCTGAATTGTTGAAATTTTTTTTCCAAATTATGTATCAAATTGATTTTCGAGTCATTAAGCAGATCATTCAATCATTCATTCCTTTCATTTTTACACATCAGTTCAAGCTACAATTGGCTCTCTCCACCTAATTCTAAAGGTAGTTGATATTTGCTATAGAAATAAAGGTCATTTAACCACTTGACGCGTAAATTCCGAAAAGTGCATATTAGATAGTAGTATTGTAACAATTTTTCGTGCTTGTTATACTCTTTAGTTGGTAGGAATAGCCAAATAGGACAGCACATTGAAAGAGCCAAGTTGTTTCACAACCCAAAATATCAACTTAGTGATCTAATTAGATACAACGTATCTGGACAAAATAATGTTTCCAAGGCTCGCACTATCTACTAGTCTACGGACTAGAAGCTGAGCAAAACACTATTCAAGGCGAAGTTTAACAGTGATATATTGAGATAAAAGAATATCAGTTTGTATTACCGTAACCAAAGGAGGCGTGCAATACTAAGCTGTTACGGTAAGATATCGGTTGCTAACTAATAACCAAGGAAGTAAGAATTAAAAAATGATAATAAAAATATAGTTAATGATTATGCATGTTTGGTATGTAAAAACTAAGAATGAGATTACAGAAGCTAATAGCTATAGGATGTTAGACATGATAATAATCTATATACATTCTATAATAGAAAAATGAAAATGCAGAATATTATTACATACTTCTTGCTATTGATGTTTAGAGATTTTGGACAAATATGAAAGGACTCTTCTAAACTTTTAACAAATGCAAGAAATGGCGTATGCAAAATATTGCTAAGCTTAGGGATCCAATACCCTTGCACCAATAGTTGTATACTTTATTATCTTCCATCAAAACAACATAAGGTAGTAGGGAACAGACGTGAGGTTTCAAAAGTAAAGTAACACAACCCATAGTAAATGGTGCCACCGTTGGGTCAACGAACAACAATCTCCTACTTGGCTCACAGATAAAAGTTAAAAATCAAGAAACCTCTACACAATGAAAGAAACCAAATGCATGAATCATGGTGATAAGTCCTCCAATGGTGAGTATTATCTTCTATGTATCATGATCCATCGTATTTCTTATTTCACTTTAACTGAATGAATAAACCGTGATGTTTATTCTAGGTCCATAATATGAGTTATTCTCAAAATAAAAATGTATACACCAGAATGACAAAAACAACAAATTTATAAGAGTTTCATGAAAGCACATACAATAAATCACATAATGGAACCAAATCTCATTCTAGCAACATGATCCTTAAAATTCTTTGGTGGCATGTCTTTTGTTAAAGGATCAACAATCATTAATTCGGTGCTAATGTGTTGAATGATCACTTTGTTTTATTTGACATGTTCCCTAATGACTAAATACTTAATATCGATGTGTTTACTTCGACTACCACTTTTATTATTTTTGGCCCAAAAAACTGCAGCTAAATTGTTATAATACATTCTTAATGGCTTAGAAATGGAATCCACAATTCTAAGCCCAGATATGAAACTCTTCAACCATACACCATATGATGTAGCCTCAAAACAAGAAACGAACTCAGCCTCCATGATAGAAGTAACAATTAAAGTCTGCTTTGAACACCTCCAAGATACGGCTTTACTGGCAAACATAAACACATATCCAGATGTTAACTTTCGTGAATCAAAACAACTAGCAAAGTCCGAATTTGAGTGGCTAACTACTTCGAGATTATCAGTTCGTCTATACATAAGCATGTAATCTTTGGTCCCTTGAAGGTACCTCATCACTTTTTTGGCAGCTCTCCAGTAGTCTATACCTAGGTTACTCTGATATCTTCCCAACATTCTAACAATAAATGCAATGTCAAGTCTTGTACAAACTTGAGCATACATTAGGCTCCCTACTACAGAAGCATATGACATTTTTTCATTTGTTCCCTTTCAAGCTCATTTTTCAGGCACTGGTTCAAATTGAACCTATCACCCTTCATAATAGGTGCTATGCTTGGTGAATAATCTTTCATTCAAAATCTTTCTAAGACCTTATTGATATACGTTTCTTGGGATAAATCTAAAATGTATTGAGATCTGTCCTTATGGATCTTAATGCCAATGATATAAGATGTCTCACCCATATCCTTCATATCAAAATTCTTAGAAAGAAAATGTTTTACCTCATATAGCAAATCCTTATCATTTGTGGCAAGTAAAATATCATCCACATATAGAACAAGGAAACAAATTTTACTCCCACTAACTTTTAGATATATGCATTGATCCATGATATTCTCTACAAAACTATATGAAGAGATGATATCATGAAATTTCAAATACCATTGATAGGAGGCTTGTTTCAATCCATATATGGATTTCTTAAGCTTACACACCAAATGCTCACCATCACTAGAGGAGAATCCTTCTGGTTGTTTCATATAAACTTCTAGGTCTCCAATTAGGAACACTATTTTGGCATCTATTTGAAGTAATTCCATATCAAAATGGGCAGCCAATGCTATAATCACTCTTTAGGAATCCTTTTTAGATACAGGAGAAAAGGTCTCTGTTCAATCGATTCCTTCTTGTTGAGTAAATCTTTTGGCAACAAGTTTAGCTTCATATCTTTCAACATTGTCTAATGAGTCCTTTTTTGTCTTAAAAACCAATTTACATCCAATGGCTTTTGCACCATTAGGCAAATTTACAAGATCTCAAACTTTGTTAGATACCATAGAATTCATCTCATCTACCATGACATTGTACCATAATTGAGATTCATTACAACTCATAGCTTGTGAAAATGTTTTAGGGGTCATTTTTGGCTCTAATATTATAGTTAGCTTCTTGTAAATATACAATGTAATCATTAGGTATTGTTGATTTCTTCTCTCTAGTTGATCTTCTTAATGTTGTATTAGCACCCTCCTGAGGAGGAGCTTGTACAATTGGTTGCTCACAAACCTCTGGTGATTACTGAACAATTGGATCTACTAGATTGTCATCAGCAGGCTATGGAACTTCAATGATTGGTTGTTCACCACCCATTTGATTTTGAAGGATGCTATGAATGATAATCAATTTATTACTTGAAGTAGGAGTTTGTATTTCACAATGATCCTTCTCAAGAATTAAATCCCGAGATTGATCACTCTCACTAATCTAGTCATTCTAAAAAAACTTTGCATTTCTTGACAATAAAATATGTACCCTTTCGACCTTTCAAAATATCCAATGAAATACCCACTTATAAAACCTTAGATTCAGTTTCTTTTCTTGTAGATTATAAACTCTTACTTCAGACGAGCATCCCTAAATGTGTATATGTTGCAAACTCGGTTTCCAATCTTTCCATAACTCAAATGATGTTTTAAAAATAGCCTTAGTTGGAACTTGATTTAATATATACACTGTCGTTTTAAGAGCTTCAATCCGCCAGGATTTAGGAAGTTTAGAGCTGCTGAGCATACTTCGTATAATGTCTAATAATGTTCAGTTCCTTATTTCTGCTACACCATTTTTGTCTAGAAATCCGCGCATGGTGTATTGAGCTATTATCCCATGCTCTTGAAGAAACTTCGCAAATGAACCAGGTGCTTGTCCACCCTTAGTGCATCTACCATAAAATTCTTCACCTCTATCTGATCTCATGATCTTTATTTGCTTACCACATTGTTTCTCTACTTCCGTTTTAAATACCTTAAAAGCATCTAATGCTTTGTTTTTGTTATGAAGTAAATAGAGGTACATAGATTGCGAGTAATCATCTATAAATGAGATGAAGTATTTCTGACTATACAAGTTCATTTCTAGATTACAAATGTCTGTATTTATGATCTTTAATATGTCTGAACTCCTCTTAGCACATTTCTTTTTCATGTTGGTCTGCTTTCTCTTTATGCAGTCTACACAAACATCAAAATCAGTAAAATCTAAAGTGTTAAGTATTCCATCATTCACTAGTTTTTTAGTTCTTTTAAGGGAAATATGTCTCAATCTTCGATGCCACAACATAGAGGATTGTTCATTCATAACACATCTTTTAATACTAGCATTACTATAGACTAAATAGATGCATTGCTCATTGCCCACTGGCTTCTTGTGGTTTAGAAAATCTTGCAAGGTATTGAAAATATAGATTGTAGAACCAGAATTAATCTATTAAGTGTTATGACAAACATCGACCATATTAGATTCATAACAAAAAAAGTGAGATTGAAATTCCTTTCTTTATAAGCCAAACCTTAAATTTGGCACAATCCTTCATTATGTGCCCTTTCCTTTTGCAGAAGCGACACTTGGGATTGAATTCTTTTTGGATCTTAGGACGGACTTGTATTTTACCCTTTCCTTTTTGTTTGACTTGCCCTCTATTACTTTCACCAAATTCCGTTACTAACCTACCTTCCTCTTAAACACACATGGTCAGTAGTTCATTGATAGACCATTTATCCTTATGTGTGTTGTAAGAGATTTTAAAAGATCCATATTGAGGTGGAAGGGAATTAAGTATGTAATGCACAAGAAAAGACTCAGACATCTCAACCTTAAGAGACCTTAGTTGAGCCGCAATGTCCCTCATCGCATGATGTGCTCACGCACACTTCTAACACTTGTGAACTTTATTGATGATAACTTGGTCATTAAGGTACTAGCTAGGGCCTTATCTGAAGACTCAAATTGTTCATCAATAGCTTTCAATAGATCCCTAACATGACCACACTCTCTAATAGAACCACAAATACTAGATAACATCTAGATAATATTTTGATAGTAACTTGAAGATATGTTAATAATATATTTTTTCTCTTATTTTCGATTTTTCATTTAAGCCCTCTTATGAATAAATTTCATAATTATTTAAGATTCATTCTAGTTTTGTTAGTCTATATGTTGAGTTTATATATAACTAAGGCTTATTATCATTTTTTCCCACCATATAAATTACTTCTAACACGCTAATTAGGTGAATACCTTTCTGAAATGACACTTGTTTGGTATGAACCTGTGCAATTTAGTGTGATTTTCCAATTTATAAGCTTAACATCTCTATTTTTCTTTTTTCCAGTTTCCTCATTTATTTTGAAAATGTTTATGCCTTCACTCACGAATCTCTACTTCAAAGCTCTTCGGGTAACGAAAATGAAATATATTTTTCACGTGAAATGCCGTACAAACAAATGTTAAGTTTGTCTACAAGACATATCGACGATCGTAATTTGAACTTTTGGACCACACACTACAAGAAAACAAGCATTTTGTGACGTTTTTAAAACGTCACAAAATGTCCAAAAAACATCACAGAATGTATTCTGCAACGTTTTTATAAACTGCACAAAAAACGTCGTAAAATGTGATGTAGGTAAAAACTTTCTGCGACGTTTTATGTAAAATGTCACGAAAAATATTGACATTCCGTGACGTTTATAGAAAAGTCACTAAAAGTTTGAATATCCCACGACGTTTTTAAAAATTGTCGTAGATTATCTAACATTTCGTAACGTTTTTAAAACGTCACAGAATGTGAAGAAATCCGCGACGTTTTTTTAGAAACATCGCGGAATGTCATTCATGGCATTTTTAGAAACGTCGCGGAAGAATCGCGGAATGTCTTCCGCGACGTTTTTATTATTATTTGTATTATTATTTCCATTTTTTCAAAAATCATATTAATTTAATAATTTTAATAATTATTTTTAAAATACAAATTTTTAATCTTATTTGTTTAATAACTATCCAATATTATTTATAAATTTTATTTATTTAATAATTCTTCAATTTTTTAGTATATCATTAATTTTAATAATTATTTATGTATCACAAGAATTTCATACCTGCAGACAATGTAATATTTAATTGCAATTCGCAAACATTTTATAATACACAAACTAATATCAACATACACTAATTAATATCAAAATACATTAATTATAATTCGCAAATTTGTAGAAGATAATTCATAACTTTTACCAACATGGATCTTCCAATTATTTATGTATCTTTCAATTATAAAACATAAATTTATATATACAATAGGGATCTGATGCCATCCCATTTTGTTATGGCAATGACATCAGTTAACCAGTAGGGTACACCAAAGCTGCTGTAGTAGTGTTATACTTGTGGATGCAAATTTAACTCTTCTTCCTGAGCCCAGATCAACCCCTTGTATCTATCTAATCTAATCTATGATATATGCACATTAAGTACCAGCTCAACAACACTAGCCTCAATGCACGAATGCATCTAATTTAAAAAATTGCCTATTTTTCAACTGATCCTTCCCCCTTAATGAATTAAAGTGCCGACTTGATCACCACACAACGCCCTAGAGATGTTCCTAGGCTCGAGCAGATTAAAAAGTACAACTGCAGGCAGAAACCAGGCTATATATCGATATCGG
>JANIJH010000225.1:84640675-84650993 GCA_024520975.1 Erythroxylum areolatum | reverse complement strand
TTAGAATCATCACCAACAGCAGCAAACTCATGGACCCAAACGGTAATATGCAGTTCAGCCAAAATCTGGCGGAACCACCTTCTTTGTTAAGAAGGATGCTTACCAGATCCAGCCGCTTTGCATGGACTTGGATTGCCTTTGGCACTCCGTTCCCTCCAAACCACAATACGATCTCTGGTCAATATTCTAAGTTATATATGGAGCTCCTCTTCTGAAAGAAAAAGTACAATGTTAATGGAAGGGGAGGATGGATGCGTGTGGCAATCGGAATAGTAGAGTAGCATAGTCCTTACGCAAAATAACACGCACAACTCGAAAAATGGTGATAAGAACTTTGCTATATATCAGGTATAAGCAGAACTTTGTAATATCAGGTATATTTGTCTACTATTTCCTTAATAACTCGTATCATATAATGAAATTTTTAATTTTAATTTTTTGATTTGAAAGTGTTATTGTTATATTTTACTTATTTATTATCTTTTTATTTTATTTTATATTTTTTATATTTATTTGACTTTTTTTGTCATATTTTTATGTCATATCTGTAAATGAATCTACTGAAAAAACTTCTCTATTATATAAGAATAAGGCTGCATACTATCAGACCTTTTTAGATCTTGCTTCAATATGAGACTTTAGATTAGGTGATTATATAAGAATAAGGCTGCATACTATCAGACTTTTTTAGATCTTGCTTCAATATGAGACTTCAAATTAGGTGATGATAAGAATGACGATAATTTTAAAACTACTCATTATCATCTCTAATCAAAGTCAGCCTAATCGCTAATAACTTTATAAAAAGTCGACAGCTATAGTACAGTACACCATATTCTCTAATTTCTTATTTGGCGCTTTAGGAAAAGCTGCTTTAGCTATAAATTCAATATTCCACGCTAGACATTAAATTATTCATGTGGAGCTAATTTCAAAAGGCAGCGACGAATTGAGGGACCATAATCAATTCTTATTCTATGCCTAGTCTCCTATCAAATCATTTCCTAGTTTCATAATTTACGAAAATTAGTTTTTATGCATAATCTAAGTTGCAGATTGAAAAAATTCTCTGAAATTCTTCTCAAGGTTCTTGAGATTATATACGAGCATAACTTTTTAAAATTATTTTAAAATTTTCTAAAATTTTTTCAAGAATATTTAATTTTTAAATATGATTTTAAAACACACTTCTTAATAGTTAGAAAATTTACCAGTATAAAAAATTACTCTTACGATAAGTTTTCACCAATTTATTACTTAATTAAAATCTGAAAAAATCCTTGTAAACTTAATCAAAATACCAAAGAATACTTATCAAACTGGATTGCATCTAGCCATTGTTAATTAATTCTATAACTCTTTTTCTCGCACCAGACGCTATCCGAAGAGTTCCCCTAAACATTAATTATTACCAGCGTGAATTGCTGAAAAGTTAACTGATTACTGATTACCATTTCAACACGTATCTATTCTTAACTCTATCCGCTAGATAAATATCTCGAGTTTACAGCCGTAACCTAGAAGAGAAAAGATTGGTTTCGCAGTAGGACTCATCCACTTTGAGTTTAAAATTTTGGCAACAACCATTCAGGTGGGAACAACAAGTCTAAAGCCAAAAAGTCTAAGAGGGTTCGTTTGTTTTAGCTTGGCAGGGTTGAAACAAATATAGCCAGCAGCCCGAATATGCTCTTTTGATACACGGATTTAATAATTCTATGTTGATGACGCCATAAATAAGCAATAGAACCAAGATTTTAAATTTTAAATTATCGGTTATATTACGGGGTTATGAACATATTCAATAATTATAAAAGTTACAGATATAATTGTGCTAAATTATATTCATTATAAAATTACGGCTATAATTAGAGTTGAAGATTATAATTTAAAACACAAATTAAACGAAAAATTAATTTTTAAAAATTTTTTATTCTCATTAGATAGAATATATATATATATATATATATATAGTTCATCATGTATAATTTTAATTACAAAAAATCATACTTAATTTTAATTCAGTCAAAATTTAACTTGAATTTTACTTAAATTTATCCGCAATTTGATTGATTGAATTTTTTCTTTGTTTTGAAATTATTTATCAAATTGATTTCCGAGAGTCATTAAAGAGATCACTCAATCATTCATTCTTTTTATTTTTCCACATCAGTTCAAGCTACAATTGGCTTTTTCCACCGAATTCTAAAGGTAGTAGACATTTGCTATAGAAAAAAGGCCACTTAACCACTTGTACATTTTATAGTAGTATTTTAACAATTTTCGTCCTTGTAATACTCTTTAGTTGGTAGGAATAGCCAAATAGGATAGCACACTGAAAAAGCCAAGCTGTTTCTCCGCGTCTCTGTTTCCCAACCCAAAATATCAACATGGTGATCTAATTAGGGACGACTTATCTCGACAAATTATGTATTCAAGGCTCTCACTATCTAATCATCTACGTAATAGAAGCTTAGCAAAACACTATTCAAGGCGTAGTTTACCAATGCTATATATAGAGATCAAAGAATATCAGTTTGTATTACCGTTAAAAAAGGAGGCTAGCAAATTGCAATAATAAGCTGTTGCCGTAATTGTAATTGCTATGATATGTCACCACAATTCATTTTACAACTTTAAGTTTATATATACCTGAGGCGTCTAAGCATTTTATTTTTCCCACTATATACATTCTTTCTAGCAGGTTAAGTAGATGAATACTTTTCTGAAATGAAATGGCAACCTATCACTTTATTCTTCAAACTTGTTTGGTATGAATTGAACCTGTGCGGTTTGGTATCATTTTCCAATTTATAAGAGTACCACTTAACGTATCTATTCTTTTTTTTTTTTTCCAGTTTCTTGATTTATTCTGAAAATGCTTAAGCCTTTGGGTAAACACTCATGAATCTCTTCGGGGTAACGAAAATAAAAAAATGTTGTCCACGTGAACTGCCCTATAAATAAAGGTTAAGTCTATCTGCTTGATATAATGATGATAGACCACACTAAGCTCGGATAACTTTTAAGTCAGGAAGAGCCGGTCTTTCAGTTTTCTACTTTTGAGTATAAGCGTTGAGAATATTAGTGTTATCGCAATATCATAAAATTGTTTTTATTCGATAATATGTTTTCCCAATGCCTGGCTGTTCGGAGATGGGAACTAGAGTATGTGGTTGGCAACAAACTTTAGGCACTATGTCTGAATAAACTAAAAGAAGAAAAAAGTTGGTCATCGGGAGTGATTAGTGAATATTCTAATTATTAATATCATAAATAATAAAATATTATTTTTATAAAATAATTTTATTTAATAAAAGGAGACTTTGATCATGGCTTCGGTTTTGGTTTCAGGTAACGTAATAAATATGACTAACTAATTTATTTTTATATTTGGCCTCAGCTAAGATCAGTTATATATGACTTATGAGAGTTAATCGTACTAATTGGGATTTGCATGCGGCTGCCAGAGTTTGTCGAACTTAAATACTCAAACGGAAACAGAAGAATCTCTGGATAACGAACATCCATCTACTTTCATAAGCTATAACTAGCCAAACCAAGTACAAGGTCTACGAACACAAGCATAGACGGAAGCATTCTGTGGAAATTCATTCCGCTGCGCTTCGATAACATCTTGCGTTTATTTTCCAACAAGATAACGCTCAGATACATGGGAGAGCATAACACTATCAAGATATAGCTCTTATTTTAAGTGTACATCATACGCATTTTAACTAACCCAGTCATATATGGGATGATGACTCAGTTAGCTGTCGGAGGCCTGTGGGGAGGTTTGTGTGGAGGCTTATAGGGTGGTCGATGAGGGTATTGATCGACATCCTCAGACGAGAGGTGGCCATGAGGAGGTCCATGTTTTGGTGGAGGTTTCCTTCCCTTGCCCTTAGGAGTTCCATGGTAGCCTTCCAAGTCCTCTTCCAAAAGGTGGCGATCATGAGGAGGCCGCTTCTTGCTTGGAGGTCGATGGTAACCTCCTAAGTCCTCTGCCAAAAGGTGGCGATCATGAGGAGGCTGTTTTGGTGTAGGCTTCTTGCCCCCTGGAGGTCGATGGTAACCTTCTAAATCCTCTGCCAAAAGGTGGCGATCATGAGGAGGCTTATGTTTTGGTGGTGGTTTATTTCCTTTATGCTTTGGAGGTTCATGTGGGTGACCGTGTCCCTCGAGTTCTGATGGTTTCTCTCCTTCAAGTTCATGAGGTGGTTTGCCTCCTCGGTGTTCTGGTGGTGGTCTTCCTGGGTAACCTCTACGAGGCTTTTGATCAAGATCAGCAAAAGATAGGGGAGTGGAGAGAATCATTGTCCCAATTAGGAACAAGAAGACTAAAGTCAAGTGTTTGAGAGACATTTTGTTGATTCGATTGCAGTTGTTTTGGTGGTGCAAATCTTGAAGGGTCTCAAGGCCTTTTATAGTGGACAAGGTGGTCTACAGTACTCGTCACCAGGGCCTTGGGCTTTTAGTACAATGTGTCTACATGACAATGGACATGACTTACGTCCTTTTCATTGGGTCCAGTTCAGTTGAAATCTTTGACAATTTGAGCCGTGTACAGTGTACAGACGACAATAATCTTAGGAAAGAGGCCGGAAGTTTTCTACTCAGTGCACCTCACTTTCTTTTGCATAATTTAACATATTTTTTCTTATCAAAATAAAATAAGCACCGCGGTAATATCAAGTTATGCAAATCCAGTTTTCCTAGTGGGTTATTATACAAAAGTAATTACATATTATGTCGCATGTGTCTCTTGCTTTATCAATTAGTAGTACAGTATATGTACATCTTGAATGTGATAGTTAAGGATATTTATTAATCTTTAAACCCAGTTAATGTTGGTACAAGAGGCCCTTAATTTTTTTTCTAGTATATTGTTAGATTTAACGTTAACCTCTCCCATTAAAAAATAAGCATTGTTCTCATGTAGGATTTTTGGAACGTGATGGTAATGCTGTTGTCGACACCATATGTTAAATAAAAAAAACCAAGTAACATGGATTTAGAGAAGCAAAAAAGAAGCATGTACAGCTGATAGTTTTGTTGGTAAGAAATGTGAACGCGACGTCTGAAAAAGATAGTGATAAGTTCACCATGCGAACTAGGGAAGCGGCATATGATATAGGCACCAAACTGTAAATTTGGGTGGAACAAGTGGTCGGTAGGCTTCTCCTCCTTTTCTCACAGGTTATCCATGGTCCTGAAGAAATAGACAGGAGAGAGAGAATGTTGAAGAAAATTGTCTATTTCAGTGTGTCTATCAAATGTGCAAAGAATACATACAGTTAACCTAACTAAAATAAGGATGAGATCCCTGATTTTACGCTATCTATTTGCACAATCATATCAATTGGTTGACTATTAGGTGCTAAAATCAAAGACTAAGATCAAAGAATAAGATTACAAAAGACTAATGTTAACACCCATCCTTAAATTCAATATCAATGTTTTAAAACTCAAATCATAAGTCATATCGGTCAAAAAAAAGCTTAAAATTTAAAAGTTTAATCGGTATCAAACCGTTATAAAATCGGTATATAATAAATAAAAAGTAAAAATTACAAAAGTAAGTAAAAAATATTATTATTATTATTAAAAAGTGTAATTTAATATTTTGTTCCTTAAAATGCCAATTAAAGATAATCAAGAATAATTAGAAATTAGCAATACCTTTGTCATTAAGGAAGAGACTTTAGTATGATTGATTAAAGTACTATTGTTTTATTTATTAATTAATAAAATATTAAACTTGATCTCAAATCTTAATTTCTAATGATTTAATTTAATCAATTAAAATAATATAATTTTGTTTGATTAATGAAATAAATAATTCATTTTTTCATATACTAAAAATAAGATATACTTGTTATTATTTTGAAAAATAAAATATTAAACTTGATCCAAATTTTAATTTTAACGATTTAATTTAATTAATTAAAATAATATAATTTTGGTTCTATTACTAAAATAAAACATTTTTATTGTCACAAACTAAAAAATACCTATTATTATTTTGAAAAATAAAATATTAAACTTTATTTCAAGATTTAAATTTTAATAATTTTATTTAATTAATTTTATTGAAATAAAACATTTATGTTGTCAAGACTAAAAGGAAAACATACTTGTTATTACAAATTCTTGTAAGTTCTAACCAATTAATTAAAGGTACACGTGTATAGACCAATTTAAAAGGTAAACTTGATTTATTCTAGGTACACGTGTATAGACCAAATTTAAAAGACTTGACTTATTCTAGATTATTCTTCTTTACTCTTCTGCGATCTTCCAATGTCACTTCGTGTTTTTTCATCACTCTTTATTCTTTAATGTTTAATCTTTATCACACTAGCAAGCGCGAAGCCCCCACTTTTTTCCTCTTAAATATATAAAATTAATTAAATTGAGCTCATATAATAATTTAAATTATTGTAGTGAAACTCTAATATAACATCAAAGCCTTTATAATTAAGTAATCTTAAGTTCAAATCCTACCACCTATTTATTATTTAGTACAAGATAAAGTGAGCTTGTGTAAGTTTCAAGCTCAAAGGATTTTCATTTGAGAAGATGCGTTAGTAAAAATATATATAGAACTAATTAAATTGGTCTCACACAATAACTTAAATTATTGTAAAGAAACGGTCATTTAACACTCTTATGATTCACTTATTTTCTTTTCTTCTAATTTTCCCTAATTTAAGAATTGGTCTTGTAGATGATGCTGCCTCGTCTTGTCTTTCTCTCTTCACATATTTGAAACTTGAATACTAAACAAAGTTGGACTATAGTAGAACATGTATTTCTCCGTTCTTGTAGTCTTAAACGCTTGACTTGAGCCACACCCATGCCTCTTTAGGGAGGATGTTTCTTGGGCGGTGGGCATTTGATGGGTTTTCTTCCTCAGGTATTATCATTTACAGATCTAGGTTGACGAAATGATTCAATTTGAGTAGGTTTTTAGAGAAGAATAGAAATGGGTGTAACCATTACTGAAAGTTTCTTGAGATAAAACAAACAAACCACTAGTGTTTGTAACCTAAGATAAGAGAAAAGTGAAGGAGAAAATGAAGGAGAAATAGACAACTGAGATACCCAGAAAATGAAGCGAAGTGAAGACTTGAAGAGTGGTTTTTCTTGATTTTTTGAAATTCTGTACAACAAAATCAGTTCCGACTGGTTCTTAGATAAACCGATCAGTTCAGGGATAAACCAATCTATATATATATTTATATAAAAGTTATTAAATGAAACCGAATCGAACAACTGCCAAGTTTAAATTATTTCCGATTGGGCCAATCTTGTTAAATGAAACCGAATCGAACAGTTGGCCAGTTCAAATTATTTCCGATTGGTCCAATCTTATTTTTAAAACATTGCTCAAGATGTTATAGAAAATGAGAATTTAAGTTTGAAAACAAAATCTACAAAGCGTCGAGGTGAATGAGTAAATATATACATTCTAGGACTGGAATGATATTGGAACAAGTTATATGGTGCTTTAAAGAACATGATGTCAAACAAAATGACAATCTATTTCAATTTAATTGGTTAATTCATGAAAGCCATTATTACGAGCAATTTGTATGACACTACGATTATCACAATGAAGAGGAAATTTGGCCAAGAAAGATACACCTATATCTTGAAATAGCCATCATAACTAAAGTAGTTCAGAGATAGTATCAACAAGAGCTCTATATTCAGCTTCTATACTAGATTGAGAGACAATTGTTTGATTTTCGCTACGCCAAGAAATGAGAGATATTCCCAGAAAGAAATAGTAATCAGTGATAGATTGACGGTTCATTGGGTCCGAACCCAATCAGTACCAGAATAGACTTGTAGCTCCATCCAGGAAGAGTAGTGAAAAAGAAGGTCATGAAATATAGTAATTTGGATATGCCTCAAATATGAAGAATAACAAAGAAGTGAGTAGTACAAGGTGCATACATGAATTGACTCATGATATGAACAACACGAGCAATATCTAGTCAAGAGATAGTAAAGATAGATAAGGATGTCTACTAATTGATGATAATGCATACCATCACTAAGTTTATTTCCATCATAGGTAAAAATGAACTCATTACAGTCAAGTGGAGTGCTAGTTGTGATGTCAACTCGAGATATAAGATTAGTACCATACTTTGCCTTTGATAGATTGTATCCAGATTCCCAAAAAATAGCTTAGGGTACCCAAATCTTTCATCTCAAATTGTTGACGAATAAACGATTTAAGACTAGAGATACCTTGTGTGATATCACTAGTTATTATCATATCATCCACATAAAGAATGAGAAGAGTGTACCCTTAATATGTTTTGTGAAGAAACAAGGTACGATCACAAGAGCTGGACTAGAAACTAAGATGTGCAATAAAAGAACTAAAATTTGCAAACTAGGCTCATAGAGTTTGTTTTAGTCCATACAAGGCTTTGCTAAGATAACAAACCTTATTAGGAGGATGATTATATTCCAAAGGAGGTTGCACGTATACTTCTTCTATGAGATCTCCATTATGAAACATATTCTTGACATTTATTTGCAATAAACGCCATCTTTTGCTAATAGAAACAATAATGAGTGTTGGCAGTTATATACGAATAGCCACATATATATCTATATATGTAACTTCCGTTAGTTTTCTTCTCTAATATAAAAGGAGGAAGTTGGCTGGTTTTATTTGTTTTGTTCTGAAGATAATGAATACATTAGAATCCAAATAGCTTTTGGCTCTCTTTTACTCTCTGCAAGTTTGCTAAATCCGGAGAAAAACTTCCTTCATCCTTCCCTACGTGAATTACACCATCAAGGGTTAGGGTTTGAGTCGTGGATTAATGGTGACTCTAATAGCCAACCGTAAAACGTGAATTATCAAACAGAGAATCGATCAACCGCTTCTACATTAAAGTTAGTCCTTATATATAAATCTACATTGGTATCAGAGCCAAGTTTTGCGTTTACCATTGATTTACGTATTTTGTTATGTTCATATGTTCTCATGGGTTTACGTTGAAATTGTTTTTTAATGAAACAGGAAATTTTCGTTTCATGTTGTTTACGGGTATGAACATTATTAAGAAAGAAGAGTGCCTTTAAGACCAATAGTTAAAAGCACGACAAACAAATCCTTGACTTTGTCAAGTTATCCACAGTAAATGCATTAAATGCATGAATAACAAATTGTTTGTGCATGAATACCGAGAATCCCTTGGCTTCACTGTGACACTCTTGTCTTTAATGTCTTTCAAACATTAAATGCATTTAATGAGTGTTGTAGCATGAATCAATAGAAAGTAACGTTGGAAAAGGAAAACAGTGTGCATGAGGGAAATGGAAAAAAGTCTCCTTGGTTTTCGTGTTTGTATAGTAATACAAAAGGAGAGGTTTTATGCGTGATTATACTAATATTCTTGTTTTTATTACATGTAAGAAGTTACGGTATACACAAAAACTAAAGTGGGTTTTCTTTTCCTCTATTTTTGTGCGTGATTTTAAGTCTTTATTACATGAAGAAGAGCATTGGCTTTTCTGTGAAACTTTCACAGTGAAGGCTCCTTAAATGCATGTGTAACCTCTGTACAAATGCATTTAACGCGTTAAATGGTTTCACTGAAAAAACATCCACGCTAAAACTTCTCAATTTTTTTTGGTTTGTTTCAAGCGACTTGTGCGTTAACTGGTGATCATGCATAATAAACGTTCATGCACAGTAAAAAGTTTTTGATAGAAAACCGAAAACATTCTTATAAGTATATACCTTTATGCAAATAAAGTTTTGCTTGTACTATTTGTGCATTTACAAATGTGCCATAAAACTGAAATATGTATGAGTTTATCAGAAACATACTTGTGTTTATATTGATAAACGACTTTATTTGTAAATAGTTTTTTTTTGAAAAGTGATATGATCACTAATGTTATTAAAATAAATTGTTATAAATTCATGAATGTGTTTTCATATAATGTAATTTGAAATATTCCATAAATATGTTTTATGGGTAATTTTGTATTATATTTAAAATACTATTATAGAAATGAGTTTTATATAATTTTTGTATGTAAATTTTATTTTATATGTATTAAATTTTTATTGTAAATTAGTTTTACATATAAGTTTTTTTTTGCATCTTTGTGATATGTCAAATTAAAATAGGTTAATTAAATTATACAAATTCCTCATTCATTTTTGTATGAGTTATATAAATTTGTTTTATGTAAAATTAAATAAAATGTTAATATGTTTTTCATAAGAATCGGTTATATTAATTGGTTTAACATATGAAATATATATAAATATATACAT
>JANIJH010000225.1:84584222-84596290 GCA_024520975.1 Erythroxylum areolatum | reverse complement strand
ATGAAGTGTTTTTATTCATGACTGACTTCATCAGTTTGCAAGTGTGAAATCGAAGAAGTCATTGATTAGTAATTAATAGTAGGGATGACAATGGGTCGACCCATGGGCCAGTCTTGTTTTTTTTAAATTAAAATATAAAATAACATTTTTAATTGGATTCGGGCTTAGGTTAGTTATGCCTAGGCTTACCTAAGACCCAACTCTTCTAAGTAAAATAATATTATTTTGTTTAAAATTGTTGAGCCTTGAATCGGTCTGGGCTTAGGCTTAGCCCATGAGCTGACCTATTGGAAGTACCTAAATCTGACCCATGGCTTACCCGAGACCCAACTTTTCTAAGTAAAATAATATCGTTTTATTTAAAATTGTTGAGTCTCGAGTTGGTCTGGGCTTAGGCCTAGCCCAAGAGCTGACCTATTGGAAGTTCCTGAATCTGAGCTCATGGGCTAGATTCAGGTACTTTTAATAGGTTAGCTTATAGGCTAGAGGCCAGTCCATTGTCATCCTTAATGAATAATAGGTAGGAAACTAGCACAAATGACATCTTCAGTTTGCTATTTCATCAACAATGTAGCAATAAGTATGAAATTTTGGTCAATACTATATATGTATATATGCCTTATAATGCCACTCATCGTTCGGTATATTTCAATTTCACTTGATAGATGGGCCACGACCTTTAAGTAACCAATGCAATCACCAAAAATTTCCTTGTAATTCACAGCAAACTCTTGTTTGTAACCGTTCACTACTAGTCATGTCTTGTACTTGTCAATTTCCTCATTCTCCTTTAGTTTGGTTTTGTAGATAACATCAATCTTTTTTTTCCCTTTTTAAAGATCAGTGAGTTCCCATTTATCATTTTTTTCAATGCTACAATCTCATCATCCATCATGTTACGCCATTTTGCATCTTTGACAACACTTTCAAAATTTGTCAAATCACAATATGAAAATAAAGAAAGATGAGTGAGAGTATCAGTTTGATCTGTTCCAATTACCTTATAATCTGACATCTATGCGGGCCTTCATCGAACACGATGAGAGTGAGAATTAGCTACTGCTTCAGTTTGTTCATCTACTGTTGGTGTAATTTTAGAATTTTCAAGGTTATCATTTTGAGGATTTTCAGGTGCTTCAATAGCTAGGATAGGGTGTTATTAGGGCTGATTCGTTTCTTCATCAATTTCTCCATCAAAGCTTGTTATAGTTTGACCTCTAATAGCTTTTCTATTCCATGTCCAGAACTAATTTTCATAAAAAACAATGTCCTGATTGATGAAAATTTTATGAGTGCTAGGATTATAAAGCTTGTAAGCTTTTGATTGATCACTAATACCAACAAAAATTCATTTCTCTCCTTTGCCATCTAGTTTCTTTCTTTTTTTGATCTGGAATATGGGCATATGTGATGTACCCAAAAATTCTAAAATGATTTGCAGCCCGTTGTTGTTCGCTCCATGCTTCCTCTAGAGTCATGTTTTGAACTATAAATGTGGGACTTATATTCAAAACATGAATACTCCAATTAACTGCTTCAGGCCAAAAGGTTTTAGGAATTTCCCTACTTGTTAAAGGAATTTGCACCATGTTCATAATAGTGTGATTTTTCCTCTCACAGTCTCCATTTTGTTGAGGTGAATAAGTTGTTGTAAGTTGCCTTTTAATTCCATAAAGTTGACAAAAATTTACAAAATAATGAGAGTTATATTCTCCACCACAATCTGAACGGAGAGTTTTTATTGGGTTATCAACATCTTTCTCAAAAAGTGCTTTAAATCTTTTAAAAGCACACATGGCATTAAATTTTTCCTGTAAAAAATACACCTAAAATTTTCGAGTATACTCATCAATGAAGGAAATTGCTTTTACGTCCATTTGAAGTTGGTGTAATGGGGCCATAAATGTCAGAATGAACAAGTTCCAATACCTTCTTTGCTCTCTACGATTTTCCTTATGGAAATGAGTTTTGGTGTTGTTTGTTAACAACACATTCTTCACAAATTTTAGAGGGAGGTTAAATTTGACGAAGACTAGCCACCATATTCTTTTGTTGCAGGTCTTTAATCCACCGAAATTAAGATGTGAATTAAAAAAAGGCCAAATCCAAGCTTCATCTCCTTGTTTGATTAAAAAACATGATTATTTCATATTATTTAAATAAAGAGGACACGTTTTGTTCTTAGTCATTTTAACTTGAGCAATTAAGCCCAAATTGTCATCATGAATACTGCATACTCCATTTTTAATCACAATATTATGATTTATAGTGACCATACTTGTGACATCTGTAGCATTCAACTTTTGATTTGTCTGTTGACTTTGGCTTGGAGTGAGTTAAATGGTTGTTGTCATGGCTTCTTCCTCTTCTTTGAAAATTGGGAGAATTTTCTTCAAATTTCTGATGTGAATGCTTTCCACCACCATTATTGTTGCATCTGCCCCTTCCTCTTCCGAGACCACCACCTCTTGATGCGAAAAAGTGATTGTTAGATAAGAGTTGAAGAGCCTACACCTCCTTGTCTTGTCAATTTATTTTAAGCTCTTGAACTAACAATGAACTTTACAATTCGTCAATTGAAAGTTCTTCAATATTATTAGATTATTTAATTGAACAATCAACATAATTGAATTTTGATGTCATGATGTGAAGAATCTTCTTAATTATTGTGAAATCTTCCAACTTTTTGTTTTGAATTCACATTTTATTTGCTATTATCATAGTCCTTAAGAAGTAATCTAAAACTGATTCTCCTATCATCATTTTTAAAGTCTCAAAATCAGTACAAAGTGCTTACAGTTGTGCCCTTTTACCTTTGAAGTTCCTTGATACTTCTTCTTCATAACATCCCAAATATGTTTGGAAGTGTCTTTGCAAAGAATAGTTTCTAAAATTGAACAATCAATTGCTTAGAAAAGATAATTTTCGCTTTGAGATCTTTTAACTTCAACGCTTCATATTTTGTCTTTTGACCATCCGTGAGGACAACACGTTGTGTTGGTTCTACTACTCCAGAAATAACAATTGTCTAGTATTCTTTGGACCTCAAGAAATTATCCATAAGCATGCTCTAGTGGTCATAATGAACATCAAAATGTGGTATAGTTAGTGCACAAAATTAGATTATGTAGCCATTATTATGAAATACAACTACTCTTTTATTTCTCTCTTATCTCACGTGATTCACTCTTTACAATCTTTCACAATCTTAACTCACCAAGCTCTGATACCACTGTTGAAACTTGAATTTCCAATTTATTCAGGAAATCAAAGCTTTATATAGGGAATTATATTAACAAGAAAAACATGATTAAAAAAACCACACGTTTCAATGACTAACAAACTCTTATTTTAGCTCCAACACTATCCCATTTATTCATGAAGTAATCACATTCCTAAAGAGTAACAACATAAAAACAACTTCACAATTGACAGTAAAATATCTGACAGTGAGTTCAAATTTTCAAACAATTATATAGTCTTTTAAATTGAATAAACAACTATTAGATACAATTTTATCTCTTTTTACTATAAAGTATAAAGTATAAATTTATCATTTTAAATAGTTAATGATATTAAAATCTTATAAATAAAGCAGTATTCTTATCTCCTTAATATTATGATAAACACTTAAATATTTTTTGCTATCTTGCTTCATTATGATGGAGATCTGAATATACTATTTTTAATGATATTTTTCACTAAGTAATGAAATTAATCATCATTTGACTACTAAATGTATGCCATGTTAATATGGAATAAGTAAATAAAAGAATATAAGCATCATATGTTTATTTTTTCTTCAGCACTACAACAAAGGGTATAAACAAAATCAACTACAAAAAAGCACTTAAGAAAGCATAGTAAAAATGATATAGGCAATCAAACCAAATTCTTGTTAAAAGGGATAATATATTTGCCCAATCTTTAAGGTAAAGTCAAATATGACTCAAACAAATTATAACGAAGGAAATTACAAAGGTAACAATAATTTGAGAAGAAATCTTTTAAGAGATAAGTAATGTAATAAAGAAATTATGTCGAAAACATTTTACATATTTAAGGCGAATTTTAATACAAAAAGGGATGAATACTAATTTTATTGAAACCTATTATTAATAAGGATTTTATGATTAATCTAGACATGTGCAGAAAAAATTATTTCAAATAAATAGTTAACCAAAATAAGAGATTTTAATAAGATTGGCTCTTGTTCTATTAATAATAATTGTATGAAAGATTAAAAAGTTCCTAATATTTCTGATACATTATAAAGTTGTGTTAGGTACAATCCCATTATTTTATGTTGACTTGATGAAAACCATTAAATTTGGGTTCCAGAGATTATAGATGTCTTCTTCATAGATTAAAAGGAATGAAGTTTAGGCAAAATCGAGATAGAAATTGATGATTGGAAGATGTTTTACGAGGACACGTTCATGATTAGGTGGTACACACCCATGTTAGTGGAGGATATAGCTGTGTGGATGACTGTGTAAGGTTCTATAACTTTGTGCAAGTTGAATTACGAAATTATGAGATCAAACACGCTTATGTTAATGGTAGAAAAAACGTCAAGGTTTGAGGCTTAAATATTAAACAAAGTCACTATACATAGATGTATGGACAAACTTACGTGGTATAAAAAACTTATTTTCTCATATTTAAAAGGCTTGATAAGAGACAGAAGTTGCGTAACACAGAAACACATGATGAAAGAAGAGTTTAATAGTCCAAATAGCAATATTCAAATATAGTTTTATTAGCTTTTGATTTCTAGGATTAGTTTTAGTAGTATTGATGTGTGTATATATATAACATGATGAAAGAGGAGTTTTAGAGTCCAAATACCATTATTTAACTATAGTTTTATTATGTTTTGATTTCTAAGATTAGTTTGAGTAGTATTGGTGTGTGTGTGTGTGTGTACTCAATCCTGGATGTTTGATAGAGGTAAAAATATAGCTAGCTAAAGAGAAGGCTAGAGAGATTAGCTATGGTTGTTTTGTGAGGTATTCTCGAGTGAGATAGCTCAAAATCTTAATCACTTGTATCTTGCTATTTGATTTAGTTAATTTATCATCAATTTGTTCTATGGTTTTTACCTCTGCACTGGATGGCTTTCTATGTTAAATATTATGTCCAATTTATCTTGTAGTTATCTTTATTGTATGAGTAGTTTGTTATAGGTTAAGTGATCTTATTGATCTTGTGGATGTTATTACTTGGAGTCCCAATAACTTTATAAAAGCCTTAGGTATGAAGAGTGATAATAGCTCTATTGTGAAGTTGACGTTGACTAACTACTCAATGTGGAGAATTATGATGGAGGAAGTTCTCTATTACAAGGAGCTCTTTAATCTAATTGATGTGGAAAAAAGTATGAAAGATTATTTCTCATCTAAACTGGAGAACATCACATAAAAAGAGTGAGAAAGATGAAGCAAAAAACCTTGGAAACTATTATACAATGGATCGATATTAGCATATTCAATCACTTATTCCAAGAGTCTGATCCATTAGAGATATGTAATAAATTAGAGGGTCACTATAAGATGAAGGTTGGTCACAACAAGGCCTCTTTGATTAAAATACTTGTAAACTTGAAGTTGAAGACTAAAAAATTAGTGTTAGAGCATCTTAGCAATTTTTAGGATATCATTAACAAGTTGGCCACTATGAATATTACCCTTAATAATGAATTACAAGCCTTGTTTGTGTTGATTTCCTTACCAGATAGTTGGAAACTTTAGTTGTGTTTATTAGTAACTTTGCTCCAAATGGTTTGCTTTCTTTGGATGTGATTAAAGAGGGTATGTTCAATGAAGAGATTAGGAGAAAAGAGATTGGTGTCAACAACTTACAAGCTCTTTTGGTAAAGAACAAAGAAAAAAGCAAGGGTAGAGGTCCTAAAGGGTAAAGTAAGCCCAAGAACATTTCCAAATCAAGAGATGGCAAGGAGACCAAAATGTGTCACTACTGCACCAAACTTGGTTATATAAAGAAGTTCTACTGATGTATCGAAGAATGGAGATGACAACAACACTGCAATAATGGTATCAAGCACAGATGATAAAGTGTCATTTATTTTTATAGCCAATGAGAGTCTCTACATTAGTCACTTAGAATTGATATATGGGCATCCTAACATTGTATTCTAAAGAAGGAATAGTTCAATAGTTACAGGATTGATGATTTTGGAAGTGTGAAGATAGGAAATTAGAGCTCCACTAGCATTGTTGACATGAGAGACATTCGAGTTCAAACTGACACTTAGTACATGTTGACCTTAAGAGTTATACAACATATTCTAGATTTATGTCTTAATTTGTTGTCTACAAATGTGCTCAATCAAGAGGGATATCAATACATATTTAAGGATGGTAAGTGGAAGCTTTCTAAAGGAGCGTTGATAGCTACTCATAGTAAATTGTGCTATAACCTATACAAGACACCCTTGAAGGTGTGTGCTGAAGAACTATATGCCATTAAGAGAACTATATGCCATTGAAGGAACTATTCTACATATTTTTTGCACTAGAGATAAGGATATGTTAGTGACAAATGAATCAAATTACTAGCTAGCAAATCATTTATCCATACAAAGACTACTATTTCTCTCACTCCACGTGATCATTGCATAGCTAAAAAGAATCATCAATTTTCATTTCATAAAAGGTCCACCAAAAGAAAGCCTAAGTTAGAATTGATACACTCTAATGTGTGTGGTCTCATAGAGGTGGAGTTATTGGGTGGTAACAAGTGTTTTTTTTCTTTTTATCGATGATATAGCACATAAGACTTGAATCTTCATACTGAAAATAAAAAGCCAAGTGTTTGAAACCTTTAGGAGATTTAATGCTATGGAGGAAAGGGGGATAGAACGAAAGCTAAAGTGTTTCTAAACTGATCATGGAGGCGAGTATACCTCCAACATGTTTCAGGATTATTATGCAAAATATAGAATAAGACATAAGAAGGCAGAACTTGGTTCCCCACAGCATAATGGTGTTATCGAAAAGATAAGTATAATCATCATAGAAAAGGTTCAGTGTATGCTCTAAATGTCTAACCTAACAAAGTCCTTCTAGGGTGAGGCAGTCTGAACTGTAGTTTATATGATCAATAAAGCTCCTTTAGTACCATTGGATCTTAATATTTTGAGACAGTATGAAAAGGGAAAGATTCGAATTATAAAAATATAAGGGTGTTCAAATGTAGAGTGTTTAAGCATGTACCAAAGGAGTGGAGATAAAGTTGGAATTGAAGACTACAACTTATATATTTTTAGATATGGTGACGAGGAGTTTGACTATAGGTTTTATGACTTGGAGTAGTAGAAGGTTGTTCAAAGTAAGGATATAGTCTTCTGTGAGTATAAGTTATGAACATATCTCATCAAAGAAGACAAGACTACATCCGATAGTTTATCATTTAACAATAAGGATGTTACCATTATTCTTACTTCTATTGATCAGTCTATATATGAAGAATGTGAAGGAAATAAGCTAGCACAAGATAATAATCAAGTGTAACTTGATGGAGATGATTCACATTAACCACATCATGTTAATGACTTAGAGGATGCCTATGAGCATTATGAGCAAGGAAGCAACCTGCTTAAGTGTTGGAAGATGTTCAACTTTGAAGGTCAACTAGGAAAAAGAAGCCTTCAATAAGATATTCTACTTCGAAATATCTCCCTGTCACTATTGAGGGGGGAGTCAGAGAATTTCTAAAAAGTGCATTTATTTGAAGACAAAGACCTTTAGCTCAAGATTATTAAAGAGGAGATAGATTCTTTAAAAAAGACCTATACAGACAAGAATAGTTTCTACATGTTGAAGAAGGTGGTTCTTGGTAGTAAGCTTTAGCTTTGTAGTAAACTCGTTAGGATTATGCTCAAATGATTAATAAGGGTAGTCAATTTTTCCTCTGAACTGGGCTGGATAAGGAGATTGTTATGGGCTCAACCCCTTTTATGGATGTTAACTTCATGAAAACAACTAAATATAGGTTTCGAAGGTCTTAGTTGTCTTTATGAATCAAAATGAATGAATTCGGGAAAAATTAAGGCAGAAACTAATGATTGAAAGATTTTTTGGAGGACATACATGTGTGTGGGTGACATATGCACATGTCAGTAGAGGACACAATCGTATGGATGACCTTGTAAGCTTCTGTAACCATGTGTAAGTTTAATAAAAAACTTCAAGATTAGAGATGCCCGTGTAAAATCAAACATGCCACTAAAATGATGTTATGTCCATGATATTGAAGTTTGAGGCTTAATTATTAGACATGAATATCAATGTACAATACCATGTAGTAGATTATGTGCGATTTAAAAATCTAATCTTCTCACATTTAAAGTCTTGATAAGAGATAGAAGTTGCATGAGATAAAAACACATTATAAAAGAAGAAATTTAGAGTTCGATTAGCATTGTTTAACTACATTTTTGTTAGGTTTTGATTTCTAAGATTAATTGTAGTAGTAATTATGTGTGTGTGTGTGTGTGTGTGTGTGTGTACGCGCATGCGCGCCCTATCATATGCGTATGTCAATTTTTACTTATTCTTATATTTTAGAGAGAGCTAAAAAGAGTGCTAGATAAAGAGAAAGCTAGAGAGATTAGCTTTGGATGTTTTATGAGGTGTTCTTGAGTGAGATAAAACATTTTTCTTTCTAGATAGATATAGTGACCATATGATCACTCTAAACCAATTTCCTTTTGACTTATCATCTAAGCCAACATTTACAGTTTAAGTTCACTTTAGTAATAAACTTAAAACCTGCCTCTTCTCAAGTCATCACAAATACAAAAGCCGACCGTTCGTGTAAGAAGACCATTCTTTTATCTGTTTGGCATACTTCTGGTTCATAAAGAAAATATATTATACAAAAGTAAACATATTTCATAATCAAGTATTAAATAATTCTTATTACTTAATAAACAAGAAAATACATTGAATGAATAAACATGGAGAAATGTTAATCAATTACATTTCAATATCTACATAATTCTAGTGACTTAACATGCCTAATATATGTATCTTGAGAAATTGGTTTTGTCATTGGGCTTGCCACCGTATCTCGTATAAATATACTTCATATTCACCTCTCCTCATGCAACTATATCTTTCACATAATTGCATGTGATATCTATATAATTGGTTTTACAATGAAATTTAAGGTCCTTTGTATAAGCAATTGTTGCTTGACTGCCATAATTAGTTATTGTTAGATCAGTCTCAATTTAAGTGAACCTTAAACTAACAAGAATCATCTAAGCTACATGACTTCTTATACTACTGCCAAAAATGCTATAAATTATCTTCCATTATGGATAAAGCAACATATAATTATTTCTTACTTTTTATGATATAACACCATTGTTAAGTAAAAAAAAACAAACAAATCCAAAGGTAGATTTTATTTCATCTAAATCTTCTCCACAATCTATATCTGTAAACCTTTCTATATGTAGGTTGTTGCCTTGATAATATAATGCATAATCAATAGCACTCATTAGATATCTTAATATTCTCTTTACTGCTTTTCAATGTGCTAGTCTTGGATTCGATTGCTATCCACTTGCAGCAATATAACAAATATCTAGCTTTGTACATATGATGGAATATACGAGAATTCCAACTATTTTGTTCCCTTTCTTGTAGTGTAGAGAAGCAAAACTTCTTGCTAAGATCTTTGTTTTTAACGATAGGATTACCTTTTAATTTGTAATTTTACATACGGGATTGTTCTAAAATCTTTTGAATATAAGTCACCTGAGAAAGTAACAATAATCTCTTTGAATGATCTCTTAAAATCCTAACTCCAAAATATACAGCTTCACCCATATCTTTCATCTCAAATTTAGAAGATAATTTATTACAGATTTGTGTACAGATAAAGGCTCCACACACAACCACCTTGGTGATTTTACTGGTCCATTGGTCCAGGGAATGAGGAGAAACACTAGAAAGGCTCGTAAACAATTGAAACTTAATGATTATATATGATCCATAATCAGACAAGACTAGAATGTTGAGCTGTAATTCCTTATAACATAATTCTATTTACAGAGGTTTATATAAGACAATTGTAATGATAAGAAGAAAATAGAAACATTATCATTTCACTATTCTCTCTTTTCTCTCATTCTTTCTTCTCTTTCTGTTCTTCTCCCTCCACGTCTCTTTCTCACCTCTAGTCTACATCATTTTGGTGCTTTCGTTGAGAGGTGGCAAAGGGAGCCACCACCAGATTCAAGGCTCTAGAAGACTCCATTCATGGTCTCCCTAAGGAACTAAAAGAAGTAGCTCTAACTGTCCAACAACACTAAAAGGAATTAGCCAAGAACAATTTTACTAGTGAAGGTATTCAAAAATCTCTCAATGCCATCTTCCACTCTTTGACCGCCTTAAGGAACCGAACCAATCTCCACCACCTTTACTTCCAACTCCATTTTCTCCGCCTATTTCAACCCATATATCACCAAACAGTTTTTAACCAAATTCCTCTCCAAATTACACAACATCAATTCCTCCAACCAAAGCTTTTGCATCAATCAACCCTGATTACCCAAATTAGAAATACCATTTTTCTCTGATGAAAATGTGATGGGTTGGCTATTTCAAATTGGTTGTTTCTTTCATTATCACAATACACCTCCTGAACAAAAACTCACCATAGCTACCTTTTACATGAGTGGATCGGCGCTTTAGCGGTATCAATGGATGCATGCTACCCATCAGCTCTCCAGTTGGGACATTTTTGCTTGTGATCTTGAGCTTCGATTCGACCCTTCTACTTATACTAATCATAAAGCAACCTTATACAAACTCCAACATACCTCTACTGTAATAGCTTACATGATGGAATTTGAGCTATTATCTACCTACATAACTGGGTAATCTAACACCAACCTATTAAATTGTTTCATTTCTGGCCTCCAAGATGACATAAAATGTGAACTCTATCTACTAAAACCCTTGACATTATCATATGCAATTAGAATGGCTAAGCTCATCGAAGAGAAATCAATTCCTTCTTAATCCTCCTAGTATCATTCCAAACACCAACTTATACCATCCAAATCTCTCAACTCTCGACATTTGAATCCTTACTCTCAACTACCAAGTCCTAAGTCATCCCCACTAGCCCTCTTACTTAAAATACCTCTCACTGAGATGGAAGATAGGCAATCAAAATGGTTATGTTTTAACTTTGAAGAACGATTCACACCTAGGTATAAATGTAAGAAGGTTTAATTTCACTACTTAATTGCAAAAGAGGTGGAGGAATACGTCCTAGTGGAGGACCCAATTGAGCCTAAATTAGAATTTGAATCTAAAATGCCATCTATAGTGACCATGGCTATAACAAACAATAATCCATCACCATCCATCTCTCTCCATGCATTTGAGAGGCATTTTGTACGTTCAATGCTACGGTTAGATGGATATATTAATGGAAAAAAGTTGTGGTTTTGGTATATAGTGGGTCCACCCATAATTTTATGCAAACAAGGGTTGCACAATTTCTTAGCCTACCCATTCAACCATCCCAGTATTTGAATGTAATGGTGGGAAATGTGTTGGAGTTATGTAAATATAGTGCCCTGGAAAGTAAGTGTATTTATATATAACTTAATTTTCTTCCAGTTACAGTTTTGTAATAAAAATATTTACTATTAATGAAACAAAAGAGTTTGGATTTTTTTAAAGTAATAGGCATATACATAGAGATGTATAGGAAACATGTATATTATTATAATCTAAATTAATTGATTCACAGTTGAATAATCAAATTGGTCGCTTGACTATAGTTTAGTCTATAGTGTTGCGATTTATCTCCATGTAAGTAAAGGAGTTTATTTCAAGGGAATGATGAATTTCATATTATAATAGTAGTTGACTATCGATAATGGCACTATTAAATGAATCTGGAATCAAGTACGTTTTAAAGAATAAAGTGGGTTGTTAATTTAATCTTAAAACATACAACTTAAGCATTCGCTTATTATGGACCACAATCTTGATGAGTGGTGAACTCATATGTGT
>JANIJH010000225.1:84555457-84573645 GCA_024520975.1 Erythroxylum areolatum | reverse complement strand
TGAAAGTATTTCATTTTGATAAAATGATTTTGAGCATTGATTATGTGCTTTGTTTGGGCGAGAGAGGAACCGTTTCGGAGTCACGTGCACGTCAACGTAAAGCCTTCTCCTGGCTGCCCGCTTGTAGCCCACGAGATCCAAAAGATGTACTCGTTTTGTTCACAGAGTAAACTTCGGTTTCTCTATTTTGTTCTACAGAATCCCTCGAGCCATTGGTTTGTGCATTACATTTTAAATTGTCAAGTATGAAGCATATTGAGTATTATATGTTATAAGTTTGAGTTAAATTGATGAATGTTTAAATTGCTTGAATAAAGAATGAATGCTAGAATTGCTATACATATTTATATACATATGCTTGACTTTGGTCAATTGCCAATGGCTATAAATATATTAGCCACTGAACTGTGTAGCTCATCCCACGCTTCCCTCCTTAGGTGCAAGAAGAGAAGATTAGCAATCCTTGCGAGGCATTGAAACTCCAAGATAGTTGAAGACTTTTGTAATGAAGTTAGTTCAGGAAATTTTATAATTTAGAATCATTTTAAGCATAAGCATTCAATTGTGTCATGTGTATTTTTTATATTTTGTATTTGTATTAAACCAAAAGGGGTGGTTTTTGAAATGTAAAGATGTTTTGAAAATAAGCTTTGTGTTTTATGATGGGCCCAAGTAATTACAAAAACTCTGATGTGTTCAATAATGTTTGCATCTTTGTAACAAAAATTGTTTTAAATAAATCGGGCCGATTTGATTATTGATTTTTCGCATATGCGTTATTTGTTTATAAAAAATTACAATGAGTCTCGACTGTTTAAATGTCTCTGAATGCTGGGCTCCGAAAACGGGGTCCAGCACCTGAACTACCAATCTCTAATTCCACATGTTTCTATGTACTATCCTCTTTTTCCAAATTATAAGGATTATAAGACTCTTTTCTAGGATACAACATAGAGGACTCATCAAATGTAACCTATTAATTACAAATTTAGATGACTTGGGATCAGAACACCACAAACGATATCCTTTAACCCCTGAAGTATAACAAAAGAAAATACATTTCTTAGCCCTAGGTTTTAACTTTCCCTCATTTACATGCATATCTGCTGGACACTCAAATATTCTTGAAGTAGATTAATCAGTAGAAGTACCTGACCAAACTTCCTCCGGAGTCTTGAGATTAAGAGGACACAAGGAGAGCGGTTGACGATGTAGCAGCAGTAGCAATGGCTTCTGCCTAAAAATCAAGTGTCAACCCTACATTAGAGATCATACACTGAGCCCTTTCCAAAGAGTCCGGTTCATGCGCTCAGCAACTCCATTTTGTTGCGGAGTCATTCTGACAGCATCATGCCGAGCAATTCCTTCATTCTTGCAAGATTCATTGAATTCACCTCCACAAAATTCCAAACCATTATCTGTCCGTAGCCGCTTAACATGGTTTCTTGTTTGGTTTTCAATCAAAACTTTCCATTGCTTAAAAGTTAAGAAAACATCATTTTTATGTATTAAGAAATACACCCAAACTTTCCTTGAATAATCATTAATAAATGTCAACATATACCGGGCACTACCTTTAGATTAAACACTAGAGGGCCCCCAAAGATCAGAATGAATATAATCTAAAGTACCTTTAGTTTTGTGAACAGCTGGAGAACTGAAACTGACTGTTTCTACTTCCCAAAGATACAATGCTCACAAAAGTCCATCTTACCAATACTTTGACCACAAAGTAGGCCTCTCTTGCTTAACAACGTTAAACCTTTCTCACCTATATGTCCTAAACGCATGTGCCACAATTTGGTAATGTCACCATCAGTAGAGACTGTTGCATCACCTGTTACTATGGATCCCTGCAAAACATACAAACTACCAGACTTGTAAGATTTCATTAATACAAGTTTTCAAAACTCCACCTTAAGATGAGAACTTGCATCCTTGAGAATCGAGAGTGCCCAAAGAGATGAGATTTTTCTACAAATCAGGAACGTGTCTAATGTCAGTGAGTGTTCTAATGATACCATCATACATTTTGATCCGAACTGTACCTTTACCAATAACTTTACAGGCAACATTATTACCCATCAAAACAATTCCACCATTCAATGACTCATAAGTGGAAAAACATTCCCTGTCGGGACTCATGTGTTAAGAATAACCCGAATCTAAAATTCCCTCCTTATTAAACCTAACTTTATCTTCTGTGGCTATAAATTTAATTATCTCATTCTCATCTGTCGCTACACTAGCCTCGACAATGTTGCTGTTATTCTGCTCAACTTTATTTTTCTCCTTATATTTCAATTTATAGCAATCAGCCTTTATATGCCCCCTTTTCTTGCAATAATTACAAATTTTATTTCTATGTCTGGATTTTGACCTGCCTTTGGATCTACTTCTTTCAAAATCTCTATTTTTAGATCTACCTTGTACGAATAGTCCCTTTGCCTGACTTCCACTAGTCTCCCCAGTGATGTCCCTCTCAATATGCTCTTTTGACTCTAATGTAGAATTGATACTATTATATGAGCCTAACTCTTTATCATAAATTATAGTATCACGAAAATATTTAAAGGACTGAGGAAGGGAACATAACAACAAAAGCACTAGATGTGGGCCCCACAAGCAAAGTTGAGACATAGGCCCCACAAACAAAGCTAAACTTTGTTTACAAAACTGAGGCAGTGGGCTCCACAAGATAAAACCAAGGCAGTGGGCCTTGTAAGATAAATCTGAGGCAATAAGCCCCGTTTAGACTCACAATAAAAAATCTAAGTTACTTTTTGATGTGGAGGGTCTACCTTAGTGGCAACCATAGAGCATACGATAAGTAAGACCAATAGGAAAAGCTCCGATACTAGTTTATTAAAGTGAATGCCCTTGGATCAGATACCGGTTGAATTTAATAGCCCAAAAATAGTAACAAAAATAAAGATAGACAAAATAAAATGGGACAGAACACAAAGATTTACGTGGTTTCGTCAATATGACCTACGTCCATGACCGGAGGGTAAGGAATTTTACTAATATGTGGAAAATGTATACATGTGCAAAGGCTAGAAATAAAGGCTTTTAAAACTCATCAAATATACAGAAAATAACTAAAGAAAGGATGAGAGGATTTATGCTGTTTTGGTGACTAAAGGGGAGGAAGGAATGATGTGTTGATGTCTCAAACCATGCCTTCTATTTATAGTTGAAGTCCCAAGTTTCTATCCAAAATTTCTTCAATTTGTTCGCAATCTCGGCAATTGACAACAATGTCATGCGTATAAAGAAAATAATCTATCTATTCTAAACGGTGGCCATCTATTTTTGACTTAGTGGAGGAGGCCAAAGCATGCAACCAATAACCAACAATTTTTGACTTATTGGAGGGGCCAAGGCGTGCAACACCACACATAAAGATCTCTCACGCAAGATTAGCCTAGGGTATGTAAAAATTAAGAAAAAAATCACAACTGCTAAAAGGACCACCTAATTAACGACAAAGGTAAAAGAAAAAGCGAGCAACAAGGATTTTGCCTAGTTCATGTATTACACCAAAGAGAAGTTTGCAACAGATGGACTTCTATCATAACACAATCAGCTCCAAACATCATCGACAATAATTCTAGAAATTTAGCTGCCATGTCTTCTATCCAAATATCATTGACAATAACCCTAGAAATTTAGCTGCCACGTTATCCAAAATAAGTCAATTTTTACTCACCAACAATGATAACATTCAGCCCACATCTTACGTGAATCACACCAATAATCTAGCTACAATTATCAAGTCATATCTCCAAAACTATGCTACCTTAAATAGTCATTATCCCTAAAAAAAAGTTATTCATTAAATCCTATCTTGATTTAGAATTCTAAACCTTATCAAACTTGTTTTGGAAGGTCCCACATAAACACAACTAGGTTCAATTATCAAATAATGTCCAAAATTAAATAATAAGATATAATCACCTATATCTTAACTATTAGTATTACAATATATGTACATCTTGAATGTGATAGTTATGGAGATTTATTAATCTTTAAACCCAATTAATGTTGGTAAAAGAGGACCTTAATTTTTTTAGTGTATTGTTATATATAATGTTAACCTCTCCCATTATAAAAAAAAGCATTGTTCTCATGTAGGAATTTTGTCACATGATGGTAATGTTGTTGTCAACAACATATGTTAAATAAAAAAATTAAATAACATAGAATTAGAGACGCAAAGAATAAGCATGTTTAGCCAATAGTTTTGGTGGTAAGGAAATGTGAATGCGACGTCTGAAAAAGATAATGCAAACGAAGGAAGCGAATATGATATAGACACCAAACATTGTACATTTGGGTGGAATGTAAGTGGTTAGTAGGTTTCTCCTCCTTTTCTCACAGTTTACCCATGGTCCTTAGAAAATGGATAGCAGATTAAAAAAGTTGAAGAAAATTATGTATTTCAGTGTGTCTATCAGATGTGCAAAGAAGGGTATTTATATACAATTAACTAAATAAGGATGAGATCATAATTTTATGTTGTCTATTTACATAATATATAAATTGGTTGACTATTAGGTGCTAAAATCAAGTACTGGGATCAAGGATCAAATTACACAAGATTAAAGTTATCACCTCTCCTCAAATTCAAGGCGTCATAGAAAATGAGAGTTTGAGTTTAGAAACAAGATTTGCAAAGCGTCAAGGTGGATGAGATTTTGTGAAGGTGTTTCCATAAGCTTGTGGTGAGATGGGAACAACTTGTATGGTGCTTTGAAAAACTTGATGTCAAATAAGATGACAATAAATCTCGATGTGATTAGTTCATTTATGAAAGACATTATTATGAGCAATTTGTATGGCACTATAGTTATCGTAGTAAAAAAGGTGTTAGTTTATGCTATTATAGCTAAGCAATTGGTTGTAATTTGATGTATGACATTATTATTTAATTAATAAGACATTTTTATCTTTATGTATTATGTTAATTACATTTGATATTTTAACATTAAAGATAAAATCTCTAGAATAATTACTATATAACTGAAATTATGAGGGAATCATAATTATGATATTCAATTTACATTTATATATTATTCCCAAATTGTTCATAGTTTTATTTTCATTAAGATAAGATATTGATAAAACGGTAAAACTGGCACACATTATGTTTCTTTCTTATGAAGACAGTAATTGATTTTACAAATTAAAATATGGAGATACTTAAATTAATGTGTGAGTGCTTATTAGAGAATAACTGATCCGATGATGAAGATCTCAAATAGAATATTATTTATGTGTTTGTGAATTTCTTCATAATGATGGTTGTATAATTGAACCTTAGACTTAAGATTATCAAGTTATCTCATGTGGAAATTACTATGTTTTGCCACTATTTATGAAATGTCTTAGGATAAGTACTTGGATGCAGTATGAACCATGTGGAAATAGTTAGGTAAGTCAATAAAGGGTGCGTCACTATAAAGTAATTATAGAGAATATTCAACTATTCTTGATTAGTAGTGATTTATGGAATTATCTGGTTAGAGTGAATTGACATTTTAAAAGGTACTTTTCAAATATCAATTATAAATCAATTACTAATTAGCAAAAACGAATATGATGGGATACAAAAGAATAGACACTATATTCATCATCTGTCTAATTGGAACATTAAATGACGAAAGGATTAAATTATATATCATAACCATACATGGATAGGTTAAGTTAAATCACTTTGATATTCTTCATATTTGAATGGTCATGACATGTTATTAGACGTTAATCTTCATTAATGATTTTAAATTATTTAATTAGACAATTAAATATAAATTAAAAGAAGTTTTAATTTATCTAATTATAATTTTAAATATGAATTATAATTTATAATCATCGTCAATATATTAGAAACATATGGGTTATACATAAAGAGTAGTTTATGAGAGAAAAATCAATTTTAATTAAGCTGGACTTGATTATAAAGTTTGAGAAACTTTAGGGATCCAATATGACATGTTTGATTTTTTAAAATTAAATTAATTATGATTAAAGCTTGACTTTAATTATAATTGAAGTATTTAATTTTAATAGAAATTAGAAAACCTTATGTTTTTATCTATAAATACGAATAGGCAAAAGGGAGCTAGCACTTCTGCTTAATTCCTCTTAAGATTTAAGAAATTGCTTCTGTGGATATGATTAAGAGTTGGACACTTGAATAACTCGTGGTTAACACATTGAAAAGGTTTCGAAAAGATTTCAATAGGAAAATTGAAACAGGTTCGATTTTATATTTTATGATTTGAGTTTAATTATTCGAGTTATTCAATATTAAGATCCAATCAAAAGCCATGGAATTTTACTTTTTTGTTGCACTTGGGATTCGATCATGGTTAGTTTCAAAAAGTAGTATTAAAGCCTCCTTTAATTGTTTAAGTTGAATCAAAGTGCTTGATTGTTATTGATTTGATAAAAATCTAAGGCTTTAAATATGGTTTATGATTTAATTAAACTTAAAACTGTTGTTCTGAAAATTTTTATGTCGCTCCCTCGTCTGCTTCTGTGTTGTAATTGTTTTTGTTTTGTTCTGGAAAATTAATTCCTTGACGAAAAATAGATTGCAAGTTCCTTCTAGTTTAATCTGGTTATTGTGTTGTATATTCTTGTTTCTAGAATTATCGCTTATTGCGACTATTGCGCCTGCGAATTTATGTTTGTACTGCCTGTGTTAATGTTAAGGGAATACCACTAGTGGCGAATAGCCAATGGTGAGTCGCCCACCGACGAGAACATTCACTGGTGATGGCTTGAAACTAGTGGCAAAACGCCACTGGTGAAGCGCAATTTTGGCCTGCAACTAAAGCACTATATGGTGGTGATGAAAGGATCAACACATAGCGATGGCATTGGAAGCAGAAAGCTCAGTGGCGTGAAGAGAAGCAGAGGAGCGGCGACGACGGTGGCAAAAACCCTAGTTCGGTAAAAGCGATGGGCTCCTGTCACTTTCAAGAAGAGTGTTTGGAGTAGCCCCTCAAATCCTCTGTCTCTACTCTGTCTCACTTCATCTCAATCATTTATTTATGTAAGACCCATATAAATAGATGATTGAGATGAAGTGGAGCAGAGTTGGGGAAGGGTAGAAGGGACAGAGGATCACGTCCTCTGGAATAGATGCTCTATCTTACGCACTAGATAGTCTCCCACATGTTTTTATTTATTTTTATACATGCTTTAAAGCCTTAATTTCAATTAAATGTTTTTTTAATAGAGATTAAATTGATTTATATTCCTAATAAAATTGAAAATTCTAATTGTTTAAAAATTGTTTTCAAGGGATAATTATTATTAGAAAATTTTGGAAAATTTTTCTAAAAGTTGAATTATTAAATAAAATTAGTTATCAAATCAATAATTAGAATCAAGCAAAGGTTTTAAACTATTTATTTCATAATTAAATTATGTTAGAAATTATAAATATAATGAGATTGTATTACTTTTTATGAGATCAAAAAATGTTAAAATTTAAATCCCTTAATGAAATAGTAAGTACACATTGAGGACGTGATGATTAGCTTCCATTATTTCAAAATAAAATGAATGAGCGAACTCATAATCATATGGATTTAGAGACAGGGTTA
Source organism: Erythroxylum areolatum (assembly GCA_024520975.1). Taxonomy (NCBI): domain Eukaryota; kingdom Viridiplantae; phylum Streptophyta; class Magnoliopsida; order Malpighiales; family Erythroxylaceae; genus Erythroxylum; species Erythroxylum areolatum. The sequence goes on along the minus strand of JANIJH010000225.1, from coordinate 84,566,026 downwards.
GAAATAATATATATGATATATTTTGACAAAGATTTGTTACCTAACGAATCTAAAAGTCACATAAGATGTTATTGATAAAATTATTATCTACCTGATTTAAATTTAATTAGTTTATTGAACAAACTCAAGATCAACTATTTTTAATAGGATTTTATCCCACTTGGAAATTATTTGATAATTTTTCGGTTTAATAATAAGGGCTATTATTTTGAATAAAATAATAAGGCTAATCAAATATTTATTAAAGTCCTTATTTTATTTGATTTTTTGGTATAAACTAATACTTGCTTTTTTAATGTCTTTTGGTGAATCAGAAGATGAGTTTTAATATAACATTAAAGAGCATCATAGATGCTAATAGGCTGACTGGACTAACTTCTTATACTAGTTTCGAAACTTAAGAATTGTTCTCAGGCAAGAAAATAAGTTGTATGTTCTTGATAATGTTCTTCCATTAGATCCTAGTTCAGATGCAACTAATGAAGTTTGGAGTAGGGATGGCAAAGTCAACAGGTGAAGCCTTGGTAAAGCAAAATGATCTCATTTGCCATAACATGATGTCATTTTATTTTTTTAAAATAAAATTTTGGTCAAGTCATGGCCCAGCACTTCTCATTGCCATCCCTATTTGGGAGAAATATCAGCGTTATATATTGATGACGTTGAACAAGCTACACACATGATGTTGGCTAATATGTCTCCAAAGCTTCAAAGGCAACATAACAACATGGATATTCTTGCTTTAATTCTACATCTCAAGGAGTTATTTGGTGCACAAAGTAGGGTGGAGAGGTATCATTTCTCCATAACATTATTTCAATGTAGGATGGAAAAAGGATCTTCAGAGAATGTATACGTGCTGAAGATTATTAAGTATATTGAAAAATTAGTCCAATTAGTTTTTGTTATGGATCATGAATTGAGCATTGATTTAGTGCTACAGTCTCTCAATTTAAGCTTTTACATTTCATTATAAACTTCTATATGAATCAAAAGGTTACGACATTGCCTGAACTGTTGAATATGCCTAAAACTACAGAGGGGCGTCTTAAGAAGAAACCTAGTTTTGTTATTGTTTTGGATTCTTTAAAGAGAAAGAAAAATGGCTTTAAGAAGAAGAATAATAATAAGAAACATAGGGCTTTTGCTAAAGTAGTAAAGCAAAAAGGTGGTGTCAAAAAGAGAGCAATGATAAGGGCGTATGTTTTCACTACAGAGTTAATGGACATTGCATGAGGAATTACCTAACTTATCTTGCTATCTTGAAAGATAAGAAAATTAAGGAACTTGTCTCTTCAGGTCTGTTTATGATTGAAATCAATCTTTCTACTTCTGTTTCATATTCTTGGATATTAGATATTAGATATGATTCTCATATATGTAATAATATGCAAGTGTTATTATGGAGTAGATCATTAAGGAAAGGTGAAGTGGACCTACAAGTATGCAATGAAGCAAAAGTTCCAGCATTAGCTATAGGAACTTGTTGTTTAGCTTTGCCTTCTTACTTAGAATTAGAACTAGATAATTGTCATTATGTTCCAGTTTTACTAGAAACATCATTTCTATTTCTTATTTAAATTTGAATGGATTTTTCTTCATTATTAAGAATAAGAGTTGTTCTTTTTATAAAGATGATGTTTATTATGGATCTGGACTACTGAAAAATGGTTTATATAAGTTAAATCTTGAAAGGCCAATTCTTAACATAAATAATAGGAAAAGAAAGTTAAGTGATCAAAATCCATCTTATTTATGCATTATATTTAGGTCATATCAACAAAACTAAAATTACAAAGTTACATAAAGAATGATATTTAGATCCTTTTGATTATGAATTATATTAAACTTATGAATCTTGTTTGTTGGGAAAGACGACCAAACTATCCTTTACTGGAAAGGGAGAACGTGCCAGTGAATTATTAAAGCTTATACATTTAAACGAATATGTGTTTATGTTTACTAGAATTAAAAGTGGATTATTTTTCATATATTTATAGATGATCATTCTACATATTTTATGTGTATTTAATGAAACAAAAGTGAGAATCTTTTAAAAAGTTCAAAGAATTTAAACTTGAGGTTGAGAAACAAATTGGTAAAGGTATTAAGACACTTAGATTAGATCGAGGTGGTGAATACTTAGACCACAAATTTCTTGGTTACTTAAAAGAGAATGAGATTATCTCACATTGGACTCATCCTAGAACTCCATAACATAATGAAGTATTTGAGAGGAGAATTTGTACTATATTAGATATGGTACATTCCATTATGAGTCTTTATAGTCCTTCTTGTCTCCTTTTAGGGATATGCTATTGAAATTGCTACTTACCTTCTAAACAAAGCTCCATCCATATTGGTTAACATGACATCATATAAGATATGGATTGGTAGAAGACCAAGTTTGTCACATTTAAAGATTTGGGGATGTGATACTTATGTGAAGTGTGCAATATCTGATAAGCTTCAAGCTAAATCAGATAAATGTATATTTGTGGGTATCCAAAAGGCAGTATCAGATATCAATTTTACTATCCTTTTGAGAAAAATGGTGTTTGTCTTAAGACATGCTACATTCTTAGAAAGAGAATTTATTCTCAAAGAAAGTAGTGAGAGTAAGGTAGAACTTAGAGAAGTTTAAGAGTCATAAATTTCCATTTAGATGGAACAAGAACCTCAAATTGATACATATGATGTACAAGAGACACATAGTCATATGACATACTATTAGGATACATCGTTCCCCCACTAGACTAGATCTACATATTAAAAAGGGGAAGGATAATGTATCAGTCATACATAATGAGCCTACTACTTTTACAAAAGCAACTACATTTATTCTTTAAAATGACATAAAGCCATGAGATCTAAAATAGAATACATGTACACTAACCAAGTACAAACTTTGGTGGATGCTCCTAATGGTATTGTACCTATTGGATACATTTGGTTTTTAAAAGAAAAACTGACATAGATGGTAAAGTATATATGTACAAAGCAAGGTTAATGACTAAAGGTTACAAACGAAAACAAAGAGTTGACTGTGATTAAACCTTTTTAATAGCAGCTATGTTTAAATCTACATATCATAATTATGAAATATGGCAGATAGATGTCAAAACAACATTTCTCAATGGGAATTTGTAGGAGGATATGCATATAACACAACCTAAGGTTTTTGAATCTAAGACATTTCCTAATCAAGTATGTAAGTTGCAAAAGTCTATTTATGGACTTAATCAAGTGTCACAAAGTTAAAATATCCATTTTGATGAGTCAATCAAAGAGTTTGATTTTATAAAAAATATGAATGAACTATATGTGTATAAGAAAGTTAGTGGGAGTCCAATCATTTTCTTACTGGTATATGTAAATGACATATTATTGATTGGAGATGACACACTAATGCTCCAATAAGTAAAGATTTGGTTATCCAAGAACTTCTCCATGAAGGATATGGGAGAAGCAGCCTATATTTTGGGAATAAAGATCTACAGAAATAGATCAAAAAGGTTGCTTGGGTTATCCCAATTTATATACATAGAGAAAGTGTTAAAGGGGTTTAGCATTGATAATTCCAAGAGTGGATTCTTACCTATGTTGTATGAGATTTCTCTCTCACAAGGTATGTGCCCTAAGACATAAGAAGATAGAGCTAAAATGAATTGTGTTCAATATGCTTCAATGATTGGAGCAATCATGTATACGTTGTTATATACTAGACTAGAAGTCTCTTATGTTTTAATTATAACGAGCAAGTTTCAACCCAATCTAGAAAAATATCTTAAAGTACTTAAGAAGGACTAAAGATATCTTCTTGGTCTATAGAGGAGCTGAACTAAAAGTTCAAGGGTATTCGATGCTAGTTTGCAATCAGATCTAGATGATAGTCGATCACAGTTAGGGTACATCTTCACTCTCATTAGTAGTGCGATTAGTTGGAAGAGTTCCAAATAACTAACCATTGCAAATTTAATGACCGAGGTAGAGTACATTTGAATATCAGAGGTGCAAAGGAAGTGGTATAGATTAAGAAGTTCATCACTAAACTTGGAGTAGTTCCTAGAGTTGTTGAGCCGTTGGTATTATACTGTGGCAACAAGATACCATTATAAGACATTAAAACCAAGGTCTCATCTACAGTCCAAACATATACTAAGGAAGTTTAACTTAATCATGGGGATAATGGTAATTTCCAACTTAAGAGAATCTTCTAGGTCCTCTTACTAAGCCATTGTCTTAAAAGAGACATGATTGACATATGGATGGATATGGCATTAAATACGTAAGCGATTGGCTTTAGTGTAAATGGGAGATTGTTAGTTGATACCCTTGCAATCAATCAATTGGTTGCAATTTGATGCATGACATTATTTTTTAATTAATAAAAAATTATTTATCTTTATGTATTGTGTTAATTATAGTTGATGTTTTGATATTAAAGGCAAAATCCTTGAAATAGTAACTGTGTAACTGAAATTATGTTGAGATCATAATTATGAGATTCAATTTTCGTTTATGTATCATTCCCAAATTGTTCCTAGTTGTAGTTTTATCAAAGACATGATATCAATAAAATGGTAAAACTTGGACACATCATGTTTCTTTCTTATGGAAAAAGTAATTGATCTAATAAATTAAAATATGAAGATACTTAAACTAATGCATGGTGCTTATTAGAGAATAAGTTCACTAAACTAACCTGACTTTGAGGATCCCAAATGGAATATTACTTATGTGTTTGCGGATTTTCTCATAATGGTGGTTGTATAATTTATTCTTAAACTTGGGATTACTAAGGTATCTCATATAGAAATTACTATATTTTGATGCTAATTATGAACTATCCTAGGATAATTCAGTTGGTAGAATTTAGATGCAGTATGAACCATATGGAAATAGTTGAGGAAGTCAATACATAATTCATCACTCTAAAGTAATTAGAGAGAATATTCTACTGTTATTGATTAATGGTGATTTATGGAATTCTCTAGCAAGAATAAAATAAAATTTGAAAAGATGCTTTCAAATATCAATTATAAATCAATTACTAATTGACAAGAACGAATATGATCTGATACAAAAGAATGGATCCTATATTATTACTATATCCATTTGAAACATTAGATGATGAAAGGATTAAATTATACATCATAACCATGAATAGATAAGTTAAGTCAAACCATTTTGATGTTCCATATATTTAGGTGATCATGACATGTTGCTAGAAGTCAATCTTGATCTATGATAATAAATTATTTAATTAGAGAATTGGAGATAAATTTGAAGAAGTTTTAGTTTATCTAATTTTAATTATGAATAGAATTAGAATTATAACCATTATCAATATATTAAGAACTTAATGGATAACACATAAAGAGAATTTTATTAAAGAAAATTCAATTTCAATTAAGTTGACTTAATTATAAAGTTTGAGAAATTTTTAGACCAAATATGAGATATTTGATTTTATTAAAATTAAATTAATTATAATTAGAGTTTGACTTTAATTATATTTGAGGTATATAATTTTAATAGAAATTAGAAACCCTGATGTTATTTCTATAAATAGGAATAAGTATAAAGGAGCTAGCACTTTTGCTTAATTCCTCTCAAGAGTTAAGAAATTGCTTTGTAGATATTGTTAGAGATTAGATGCGTGAACAACTCGTGATTGACACATCAAAAAGATTTCAACGAGAAAATTAAATCAAGTACAATTTTAAATTTTATTATTCGTGTTTAATTATTCAAGTTATTCAATTATCAAGATTTGGTCGAAATCATAGAATTTTATTTTTTGACTGTGCCTGTGATTCGATCACGGTTGGTTTCCAATAAGAGGAATTGTCAACAAGAAAGATACACTTTTATCTTGAAGTAGTCATCATAACCAGAGGAGTTTAGAGGTAATATCAACAAGAGCTCTTTATTTAACTTCTATAGTGGATCAAGAGACAATTGTTTGTATTTCACTATGCCATGAAATGAGAGATACTCCCAAAAAGAAACTGTAACTATTGGTAGATTGACAGTTCTGTGTGTGTACAACCTAATCATCATCATAATGGGTAGCTCCAATAGGAAATAGTAATGAAAAAGAAGGTTGTGAAATAGATTATCTTGGTTATACCTTAATATATGAAGAACAATAGACAAATGAGTAGTATGAGGTGCAGACATGAATTAATTCATATGTGAATAGTATGTGCAATATCTAGTCTAGAAACAGTAAGATAGATAAGGTTGCCTAATAATTGATGATAAAGTGTACCATCACTAAGTAGATTCCCATCAAAAGCAACAATGAGCTCATTGGAGTCAAGTAGAGTGCTAGTAGTCTTTGTATTTGTGTTATCAGCTCGAGAGATGAGATCAGTAGCATACTTTTTTTGACAGATTGTATCCAGATTCATTACAGGATACCAAAACCCTAAAAATACTTTAGGCTAACTAGGTCTTTCATCTCAAACTGTTGATGAAGAACAAACTTAAGGGTAGAGATATCTTGTATGCCATTACTAGTTATTATCATATTATCCAAAGGAGAAGAGTGTACCCTTAAACTATTTTGTAAAGAAACATGGTATGATCATAAGAATTGGACTGGAAACTAAGATATGCAATAGAGGAACTAAAATTTTTAAACTAGCCTTGAGGAGCTTGTTTTATTCATTATAAAGCTTTGCAGAGACGACAAACCTTATTAGGAGGATGATCATACTTTGAAGCAGATTGCATATACACTTCTTCTGTGAGATCTCTATTAAGAAAGGCATTTTTGACATCTATTTGAAATAAATTCCTTCATTTACTAGTAGCAACAATAATGAGACTGTGAATTGAGGTTAATCTGGCTACAGAAGTGAAGGTCTCCTTGTAATCATTACCATATTCCTAAGTGAAATCTCTATCAACAAGGCGGGCTTTATATGTTTGTATAGATCCATCCACTCGAATCTTAATTTTATAGACCTATTTGCCACCAATAACTGACTTATCAGTAAGTCAATCAAGTCCTAAGTAATTGTACGTATAAGTGCCTGTAACTCTTTTGTCATTGCTTCCTTCCATAAAGGTTCATTATTGGCCTCACAGTAGGTATGAGGTTCATATAGAGAGACAACATTATAATAAATATAGAAATCACGAAAAGAGACAGAAGGTTGACTTATATGATTAGTACGATGAAGCATTAGTGGTGGAGAGAGAGGTTTTAATGAGGGATGATCATTTAAAGGATTTAGTGGATCCATAGTTGGAGAAGATGCAGTAGGTCCAAGTATAGGTTGAATCAAGTTGGATGGGTTATTAGAAGAATCTTTAAAAGAAATGTCAAGTAAAAAGATATGGTAGGATTAGACAATAATGAGGAGGTTCACTGACTCAAAACTTGGAAAGAATAAAAAACATCTTATATTCCGAAATGGTTACTTGACGAGAGATATGACATCTTTGTGATAAAGGATCACAACATCTATACTCTTTGTATTCTATGTCATATCCTAAGAAATAACATATTCATACTCATAGTTCTAGTTTGGTGTACTCATAAGGTTATATGATAATAAAACAAGCATAACTAAGAACTTTGAGAGTTTGATATTTGGATGTACAGATAATCAGATGTTCATATAAAGAGATGTTACCAATTACAAAAGAACTAATACAATTTATATTATATATAGAAGTAAGAGATGCTTCTCCCTAAAAGATTTTTATATAACAAGAAGATATAAAGAGGGCTTAAAACAATATCGAGGACATGTCTATATTTTCATTTTGCTCAACCATTTTGTTAAAACACATAGTATCATGAGGAGCAAAACTGTTAGTACATAATATCTGAAACTACTTATAATATCTTAAGGAGCATGATTCATGAAACATAAACATAACGTTCAATTTTAACAGAGCCCAAAGAACTACTAGAAATTAAAGATCCTAATCTAATAAGAGAAATATGACCAAGGAGAGAATGCCAAAGATGAGAAGTGATAACCCTGACATCAATTTTGGATGGAATATGGAGGAAAGTAAGTTCAAACAACCACCCATCCTTACTTCATGTCCCCAGGATCTTGCACAATTGTAAATCCTGCACAGTACAACCATGACTTAAAAAGGATAAGTTAACACCAAGTTCACATAATTAACCAACAAAAATGACATTTAAAATAGTTTAGGAAAAAAGAATCGAGCAAAGCTAATTTACTTGTTTAAGCAGTGCCTATATTTTGAACATGCATAGTGGAGTTATTAGTAGTATGATCAATATGTGAAATAAATGGTGTTTGTGGAAATGTAAGAATAGAGGAATTATAGGTCATTTAACTACAGTAGGCAGAATCAAAGTACGATGATGATGTAGTACCTGATGTAATAAACAAGGCAGCCGAAGAGACAATATCATAACTGGGCTAAACTTGTTAGAGAAGAGTATGAAGAAATGTTGAAGATAATTTGGGAGAAGTACTCTCTATAAGAACCTTTATAGCAGTAACAACAATAGTAGAAGGAGATGTGATGGCCAGGCTTTATATAATAGCAACAAGATCTTTTATCAAATTTCTTGGCTAAATTTTTAGAACTCTATGAGAATGAGGTCTGAGTGGCTAGAACAACATTATTAGATGGGATAAAATTTTCTATACGAAGTGCATTGAGTTGATTTTCTTCTATAGTCCTTAATCATAGTGTTAAGAGTTGGCAAGGAACCTCGATGGAAAAGAGAGACGCAAATGGACTCAAATTCCTTTCCAATAGTCATCAATAAATGTCAAATATATTGATGATTGTGGAGATTTGAATAGATGATGGCTACAGGAGAACTGGGCTATATAGGATCTCCAAATTCTATTTAATCCCAAAGTTCTTATAGTTCTAACACATAACTATAAATTGTTTGGCTAGGTTATTGTTGCATTTGATGAAGTCTTCAATAAAGCTGAAATTGATTAACATCATTAAATATATGTTAACAATTTTTTAAAAATTCCGATACCTCCTTAGTTATGCCGATATGTTAAAAATCAAGTTTGATAACTTTAGCATGTGTATTTCTAAATCATGTTAGGATTTGATGGTTCATCTCATCCCAATAAATCAGACGCTCTATGAATTTCTCCTCTTCTTCATCTGCCATCTTTGTTGACTTTTGCATTTTTCTAATAAAAATTTGCCACAAGAGCCTCTCTTTAAAAAGAATGCACATTTTCTTAGCCCATAAATTATATTTTCATATGTCAATTGTAAAATTGATAGGGTTTAGATTGCATTGGTGGAGTCTGAAGTTATCTATAATGAAGAAAAGGTAATAAAATTGAGGAAACTTGTTTGTAGAGTTCAAATTGATCAAATTTGATCAATTTGAACTTAAAAATGGATTCAAAATATCAAAGAGCCTTAGGAACCGATTTGATATGTAAAGGAATTAAAGAAGAAGGGGCCAAACAGTGTGCTCAAAGTTGTGGTCAACTTTTTTAGAACGAACCAAACCTAATTGAACTAGTAAGGGATAGATTTGACACACGGACAAGTGGTGCAAAGATACATAGTAGAATGAGCATGATGTTGACATGGAAAATAGAAGCTGATGTGACACCAATAAGTAAGGATACGTGGTAGAATGAGCATGATGTTAACATGGAAAATAGAAGTTGATGTGGCACCAATAGGCTGACATTGACTAATGATGTGGCATTGAGTAAGATGATGATGTGGCCATAACTATGACATAGTTCATTGACGTGGTACCTATGTGGCTAATAACGTCACCAAACATAGATGATTTAGAGTGATCATAAATTGGAGCTTAAATGATGTTGTTGTGATGTGTCCAAAATGACATCATTTAACTTTTATTCTTCCACCTATTGCTTCTAGCTAGAGCTTTGCAGGTGCTTCAAGAGGTGCATGATGATGTGTGAGAGAGGTTTTGGTAGTTTTATTTGCATAAATATTGGTTGGATCGGTCGTGCTAGGCCTAGGCCCAGGCTTAGGCATAGACGGCCCATTCATAGATGGTGACTTCCCACTCATAAGGGAAGACCTAAACCTAGTTGGTATTTTTCATATATAAGTTCATTACCTCATCATTAAAAAGGTACAACTTGAGAACCCTATTATTCTTTATTCCTAGCCACTAAAACCCTCACAAGAAAAAGACTAACTTGAGCGTCGGAGGGGCCTACCGGTAGTCAACCCCCGGTATGCCTTTATTGTTTTGCAGGTATCTCTAAGCCAAAGTCAACCAATCTCATGGATCCAAGCAGCAGCGCCCAGCCCTATCAAAATCAGACAGAACCAGTTGGCGCCCACCGTTGGGCCGGGCATCAAGGCACCACGTCCAGAAGTACTCAGATCAGTCAGGCGGCGACAACAAATCCTGATGTAGCCGCTGTTGCGGCACTTGCACTACTGCGAATGGGCTTGCGACTACCCGCCGCCCTTCCATCGCCGCATCCTGATCACCAGACACACCCTCTGCCCATCATCCAAAACCCTAGCATAAACGAGCTACCCCCTCAACACTCACATCAGCATGATCAACCGCAACAATCCCAA
>JANIJH010000225.1:84526167-84554274 GCA_024520975.1 Erythroxylum areolatum | reverse complement strand
TCCTCAAAATTAAACAATTCATTTCTCATAAATTTTTCTTAATTTCATCAAATTTCCTTAAATTCATTCTCATTCTCACCAACTCTTTCTCACTTTAAATTCATTTTAATATTTCTAATTTTCATCAAAAGTTCGGGGTCCAACACTCATAAATTCAGTCATACTTTTTTTTATTCAATTACAAGAAATCGTACCACATTTCCTCATTTTATTCCATTTTATAATTTCTAATTTTCATAAAAAGTTCGGGTTCCAACAAATTATATCATCTGAATTTGGAGATTTTGTAATATACAATGATGTTGTATAAGAGATTAGAATAAAATCCAATGTAGCATGATAAAGTGATTTCATATGCATGGAGACAATTGAACCTCATAGGTTGATTATTTGATACATGAATTGAAGCTTGCTGCAATAGTGATCGCTTGAAAGTTTGGAGACATTATAAGTATCAAAACATTTTGAAATATATAGATCATTTAATTTTGAGGTAAATATTGAGTTGAAATAATTGAATGCGAGACTAAGACAATAAATAGAGTTATTTGAAGGATTATGATTGTACAAAGAAGTACTATATTGGTAAAGCTAGTGTTGTAATCAGATTCATTGAATAGAAAATTCAATAGTAGTGTATCATAAATTTGGATATTGAGGTTATCAAATCTAGTGCAATAAAGGGTGCAGAATGGAGTTGAATTTGGGGCAAAATGAGTCATTATTAGTTGCACTGAAAATTTAGATCAGTTTCACATGAACAAAGCCCAAATTGAGGATCTAAAAATTGTGAATCTTACTAAGAAATTGGAAATTAATATGAATTTTGAGTTCGAATAGGAAGAATGATACTTTGTGACTGAAATAAAGATACTTGTACCGATAATGATGATTAGCAAAGAGATAGTTAGAGAAGTACAAATAACACCCTTAAGTTATACATCCTAGTAGAAATACACCAAGATAGCGCATGATGGCTAAGGAGGTAGAAGAAAATGACCACACTTGTGAATTGCCAACGATCTTGATTATTGTAGATATACTTAAAGCTTATATTTTTGGAGTTCATATGCATATGAGAACAATGTACAACTTTGAATGACTTTAAGCATAATAATCATTATCGCAGTGATGTCATTAGAATATTGTATGGGGCATTATATAACAAAAGGAGTCATCTGCCCTTACAGTTAAAAAGAATAAGGTCTAAAATGGATGAAGGCCAGGATTGATACAAAGGATATTGTTGATGAGTAAAATGAATCTGTAATAGAAATTAAGTGATTCAAAAAAAAGAATAAAGAATAAAGGAGTTGGTGGATGAACACCGAAAGTATGGAGTAAAGTGAGATAAACATAAGAGTTAAGTGTACTAACACTATAGTGATGTGAATTATTAAATGAAAGATAAATTGTCTCTCAAAGTATCCCCTTGGCAAGGTGAACTTACGTTAGGTACAAGGTGTGCTCAGGTTAGGAAAAAGGATTAGCTAAGCCCGATATGAATTGGTCTGTACGAAGTTATTATGAGTTAGTGCTACTGATGAAAGATGTCTTAAATTCGTAATGTGATATATGTGAATATGTTAAGAAATATTGATATGATATGATATTGGTGTTATTGACATAGGAAGTGGAAAAACTAGTTAAGAAAGTGAATGACCAAATAAGCAATTGAAAGACCAAGTGAATCTATTGACTATGGTCATTTGAAAGAAATTATTCGATCAATTAGATAAGAATTTCGAGGGTGAAATTCTTTTAAGAGGGGGAGAAATGTTGGCCCTCTGAATTTTTTTCTTGATGAATAAGCATGATTTACATGAATTATGAGGTTTTGATGGGTTAATTTTTTTGGAGTTAATTGTTATGTCAATATTAGTAGGATTTTATTATATGGTTGAGTGGAATCAAATTAGTAAGAGTGCATCAAGTGAAGGGCAAATTTGGAAGAGCTAAACTAATGAGGGGTATATTTGGAAGGACAAGAAAATTGTTGTCTTGAATAAGAAGAAGAGGAAGAAATTGTGGGAGAGAAGAGAAAATAAGAGAGAAAACATGGGAGAAGAAAGAAGAAGAGAAGATCATGGGAGAAGAAAGAAAGAAGAAGAAGAAGAAGAGAAAATCAACTTGTTCTAGGAAACCAAACAAACCCGATCCAAAAGCAAGAGGAAAGACAACATTGAACTTGGATTTTCAAGCGAAATAGGGCGGGTAATATGTTTATAGTTGTTACGTAAAATGAGCTAACTGTCTTATGTGTGAATATGTGCTAAATTGCTTAAATTGTATGAATGTGATTCTTGAAAAATGTATGATGATTCATTATCATGCCATGCTATGAAAGACGAATAGCTTTTTGTATGAATGAAAAGATGAGAAAGCATAAGAAGCATGAGAATATGAAAAATGTATGGAAATGAATTGAGCATAAATTTGATTGTGTTTGGGCAAGAGAGGAACGTTTCGTTAGTCACGTGCACGTTGACATATAGCCTTCTCCCGACTACCCGCTTAAGGCCATAAGATCTTGAGAAATCGGACTCGTTTTGTTCACAGTATAAACTTCGGTTTATCCGTTTCGTTCCACGAAACTCTCGAGCGATTTATTTATGCATTTGCATTTTGATTTGTCAAGTTATGTTGCAAGATTCAGTTTTATGTTTTGATGATTAATTACACTTAACATGTTTTATGTGATGATATGTTGAACTATGAGTTGTGAATTTGAATTGTGAATGATTGAATTGCTAGCCCAATGAGATGTAGACGTATATGAATATATGAAGTATATGCATGTTTGATTATATGGCTCGTTGTCAATGGTTATAAACGTATAAGCCACTGAGCTTCGCAGCTCACCCCATTCCCTTCCACTCCGCAGGTGCAGAAAAAAAAAGCAGATCAATAATGATCCTTGCAAAGTTTGGCAAACACCAAGAATAGAGACTTTTGTAATTAAGTTAGTTAAGAAACTTTTGGGTATTTAGAATCATATGAAGCATAAGCATTCAATTGGATCATGTGCATTTTGTATTATGTAATAAGCCAACGGTGTGGCTTTTGTTATGTAAATAAAAATTTTCAAATTCTTTTGCTTTAGTAATGAAATGATGAATTGAAAAAGTTTTGTTTGTATATAGTTAATTTCTTTGTTAAAATGGTTGTGTTGAAAGAATGGTATGAGTTGAATATTAGTTTTCGAGGTTGGTTGTCTGGGTCCTGTTTGAGGATCTCGTTGCGGCGAGGCCCAGAGAACGCCGTGACGAACCTTTCCCGAAGGGTACGAGCACTAGAGCTTGGGACTTTGCCGCGGTGAAGTGTAAAAGTTCGCCGCAACGAATTGCAAGAGAGGAGACTTCCGACACGGTGAACCCGCCAATGTTGACGTTGAAAAATATCCGAAGTGTGAAATTTTTGGAGAAATCAGAGCCCCGAAATAGGTAACAAGACCCGGGTGCCAACAATATAAGTCTTTCATTTCCTTTATCTTCTTATCTCTCTACATAACCTTTACAAATTGTCCATTGTGATATTTGGGGACCTTTCCCATCACTTTCACTTTCTAGTTATTGATATTTTGTTATTTTGTTTATTACTTTATTCATTTTACATGGAATTTTCCTTTAGCTATAAAATCTCATGCCTTACACCACTTCCAAATCTTTAAAGATACCATTAAAAACCTTTTCTCTACCACCATTAGTAAAGCTTTTCAATATGGAGCTCCTGAACTCATTAAAGATGCCTTTGCTAATTATCTCAGTTTAGTATTACTCTTTGTATCTCATGTCCTTGTACTCCTCAACAAAATAGTATTGTTGAATGCAAAACTTATCATATGACTGAAATAAAGCATTAACCTTACTAATGATCTAATAAACTTATTACCTACTCATGTTCTTCATAAAAAATTCCCATATGACATGTTTTTCCATAACAAGCCTAACTTCTCCCATCTTTGTATTTTTTGTTGTGCATGTTTTACCTTTTAGGCTTCACTCATCCTTACAAACTTTCACCTGAATCAATGCCATATGTCTTTCTTGACTATTCCTCTCAATTATAAAGGCCACTGTTGCTTTAATCCCATTACATATAAACTTTATCTCTCTCATCATTTTCTTTCTATTCAAAATTATTTTCCCTATCAACAACCATCTTCACTTCCTTCATGTTTTTCCACCTTTTCTTCCATCTCCTTACCCCTCCCTCGTTAACCTATTTCCGCATATACATTCCTAAATTTTCCCCACTTCCTCTTTTACACCATCACTACCTCCCTATCTTACAATCGCATAAACACGAGATCACACTCGTATCCCTATAACCTTGTCATATTACATTACCTACTTTACCACTATTCCCCAATCTCCTTATAATATAACATTATTTACTCAAGCTAACAATTATCTCTTAATGGTTCCAAGCTATGCTTGATGAGTTCACAGCTCTTCATTATAATCACACATGGTGCCATATTTTTTATCCACCATATGCCAAAATTGTCAATTGGAAATGTGTTTTTCACACCAAATGGAATCCTAATGGCTTAGTTAAGTGTCATAAAACTTGTCTTATTGTCAAAGGATATCATGAGATTGTTGAGATTGATTATACTGCCACTTTTATTCTTGTGGTTAAACCCACCACCATCTATCTCATTCTAACTCTTAATTTTTCTAACCAATGGCCTATTTATCAATTTGATTTCAATAATGCATTTCTCTACGATCATCTCCATGAACCTATCTTCATGAATCAATCACATGGCTTTATAAATTTCATTATCCTCATCATATTTTTCACCTCCATAAACACGTATAGTCTTAAACAAGCTCTATGAACTTAGTTTCATTGTCTCAACCAAAAGCTCCTCAAATTTAACTTTTTCTCCTCTAAATTACATATTTTTGTGTTCATTCATAAATGTTCTTCTTACACCACCTATTTCCTAGTCTATATGGATGACATCCTTGTAATAGGTTATTCACAATCTTTTGTTGATTTTCTTATCCATAACCTTAATACCACCTTTTCCATTAAAGACTTAAGTTCTATTCGTCATTTCCTGGTAAAGAAGTTTACTGTACTTCCTCTGGTCTTCTTCTTACCCAAACTCAGTATATCAAATATATCTTTATTCATACTAATCTTGACAAATCTAAACTAGTTCCCACATCTATCACTCCCACTCTTTTGCTCTCTAGAAAGTATGACATTCCTTTCTTTAATCCCACTGAGTGTTGGCATTCCTCTTTAGTACCTGTGTCTCACCTATCCTAATATTCAATTTGTAGTGAACAAAGTCTCTCAGTTTCTATGATCTTACTAACACTCATTGAACGGTTTGATATCTTCACTCCACAACCATTCATAGATTTCATTTCACTAAATTCACATCACTAGCTTTTCAAGCCTATTGTGATGCTGATTAGGCTAGTTATCCTGATGGTTATTGTTTCATATCTAGTTATTGTATCTTTCCCTAATCACATTTTATGGCATGTCAAAAAAAACCTACAAGATATAGTACTAAATCCAAATACAGAAGCATTTCCCTATCAATTACTGAACTATGTTAACACACTTCTCTTTTTAGTGAACTTAGTCTAGCTCGCTTATGCCTTACTATTTAGTATGATAACCTTACTGCAGATCTTATCTCTTATGCTCACAAAAAAACACATCAAGATCGATATTCATTTTATTCATGGTTGGTCGCTTCCAAAGTACTTTTTATTCGACACATCTCCCCATTCAACCAAATTGTTGATGTTATAACCAAGGCCTTGTCCTCTTCTATGTTTCATCAACTTTAAGGCAAGCTTATGATTTTATCCCATTATAAGCTTAGGAGGGATGATAACAAATGTCCTATTCTCCAGGAATCCTAACACCTTAATTACTAATGTTTATGTATCATCATAATATTTTCAATTACATATTTCATTGATCTTATCTTATATCCTATCAATGTTTATATTAAAGTGTTCATACCTATACTTAATATTAATAAAAAAAACAACCATATTATTTTAGAATTTGTTTACTTCCTTACTATTAATACAAGGAAATGCCGAGTTGATGATGGCAGTTAAACTTTTTCTTGTTAAAACTTCAAAATATTAATAAATCTCTAATAATAAAAAGATGTAAACAAATCCATTTTCCCATTTTCTTAATAGTTAAATCAATGACAATATAATGTTTGTTATAGGATAATTTGGCCTTACATTTCCTTTTCTCAATTTTCCACCTTTATCACTGACTTTAATGACTTCATACATACAGATGTAACTTCTACTTTCAACTTTATACACACATTTATTGTAAAATAATTAAAATTGGTAATAAAAATTTTAATTGTTTTAGCTGACACAATTATAAAACTTTTGAACATATTAATTTTTTTGATTTGGTTATAATTTTTTGATTTGGTTAACTTAATAACTTTTATTATTAAAAATTAGTTAATTTTGTAAACTAATTGATTTTTATAAATTATAAGAGTCTCCTACTTTAATTAAATTTCAACTTGTTTAATAGATAATGATAATCTCTTTCTTCAATCTTATTTCAAATTCTTCAATTTTACTCAATCTATACTATATACTGATTTTTATGATAGTTTAATATCGATTTAATTTTTTAACCTTAAATATCTTATCGTATCAGTTTATTTTTTAGTCCAATTTTTGAAACATTGATTGAAGTAGAATGATGTTAGACCTTTCAATTCAGTGTTTGCATTCTAATAATGGAATTACTAATAAGTATTCACAAAATATAATTTGATATAAATCAATTCTCGATCGAGTCATTAATGGATTACCTACTATGATTAATGTATAAGACTAGGATTGTGTTGATCATACAATGGACAAAGAATACAAGCTTTAGAAGTAATAAAGCATTGACTTGAGCTAAAAATGGTAAGTGTTTCTTAAGTGTTGGGAATTACGTGACAATTTGCCCATAGTCAATTAGCCAAATTATCATAAATGAAGTATAGTAAGTGCTTCCTTAACTTCATCCAAACAATCTAACCTAATATATGAAAAAAGAAAATAAATAAATAAAGATAAATTATCATTTCTGTTATGTATGTCTATTAAAAGGAATTTACAGATTAATGAAGAAAAAACTAAGTATTACAATGACTACATTTGCAACATCCCACTACCACAAGGTACATACCCAAACATTCAAGCATATTCAAGTACATATCCTATGATAATAGCATGTTAGAGCAAAATCAAAATCAACTTACACGTGACATCATCTAACATAATCGGAAGTCACTAAATTTTAAAACCATTCATTGCATTAATCCAAAAATTTATACTGTTTCCTTTAGACAAATATTTACATAACCTCATACAGGTTCTAACAAAAACACGAAAATACAAGACACAACACTCCTAGAGCCAGCTGATAGACCTCTGAGCCATAACAAAATCCAAAGGGTCCTTTAGTCCTATCTAAGAACTAGGTCTCCTGTTTCGTACTTGAAAAATCACGTTGTAATTTTTATGAGTTTTACGAACTCAATGAGTGAACCGTCATTGATTATTTCACTGGATCACATACATATAATACATATTTTACAAACACCCATTCAGATCATAAACACATTCTAGATGTTCACATAACATGGTATATCATAAGATCACACAGTTCACATTACTAAGTATAGCAAATAAATCATCAATTTATCACTCATTCAGCTTTGCAAATCATTCAATAAATTTCAATCTTATAATGTTATATGCATGAGGCTCACATTCTTTCTTATTGTTGTGATCGAGTGCTTATCACAAACTTATACAAATATTGGCCCCTAAGGCTTAGTCAAACAGAATCACGGAGCCTAACTCTATGCACAAAATTAGAAATCATGGAGCAAAGCTCTACGTGAAAACGCTTCATATTGGCAACTCAAGTACAATGCCTTTATCTGAGCATGCATTTTATGAAATGCAAAAATTTCAGAAGATTTCATATATCACAATCTTATACAAATGCTCAGACAAGATTTCACAGTCATCGGACCTAAGTCCAGCATTCATCTTTCGTTAAAAATCAAATGTCAAAATTCATATCAAATCAAAACACTCCCAATATATGCCTAACTATTAAACTCCTCAGAGCTCAGGTCTGGAATCTAGAAACAACTCACAAACAGTTCAATAATATTAGAAGTTTAACAAATCAAATTAAATTCATCAAATTCATATCAAATCAAAACACTCCCAAAACATGCCTAACTACTAAACTCCTCGGACCTCAGGTCCGGAATCTAGAAACAACTCACAAACAGTTCAATAATATTGGAAGTGTAATAAATTAAATTAAATTCAAATCAAATCAATCCTAGGAAATCATCTAGGTTGACTCATAGTACGCTCTAAAAAGCTATTGCCTAGATGTCCGACAATGCCTGACTGGCGTCCAATGTACTCCTCTAAAACATACACAACAAATTCACAAATATCACTTTTTTGTACAAATGTACAAGTATTCTTTTATGCACATCAATGTATAGAAAGTATGCACAGTGCATGTTCAATGACAATTCTAGGTATCTTATTGTAATTCTCATCATCAAATCGATAAGATATCAAAGCCCTCATCAACATCATTTGTATTTATAATTTTGACCATAATAAAGCATATGTGAAATTCATTACATAACTTAATTGACCATTACAGATTTTCTACCCACATAATTTAGGGTCAACTTTGCATAACTAATCTGATAGGGTAAATAACAAAATTAGGCCAAACTTTCTTCTGAAAAGTTGTTCTACAGTATCTTAAGTTTCTAAATACTCCAAGATCATTCAATTTGATTTAGTTTTCAATGATTTATGCACAAAATACCATAGACTATGCATATTTAAACTTTTAGCTAGTACATGATCATACCCTCTAATTGTACAACTCATATCTTTCAGGTTAGACATCCAAAAATTTCAAACTTTATACCAATTTAAAGCTAAGAGAATAAGCTACAATTTTGGTGAATACAACTCAGCCTAATTCGGCCCACATCAATACAGTTTATTTAATAACCACAGGATATGATTTCTGTCCCTGGTAGTGCTACAGCCTAAGTTAAAACTCAGTTCTATGCCACTTTGAAAATCATAGAGACAGAATTAAAATTCGACTTCTTCACAAAATTTGTAGAAATATGTCTCTAGTTTAATATAAATTAAAAGTTAACTCATTCAAAAATCTACAGCTCAAGTTATAATTGGAAAACCGAAGCATGATCATGAAAATTTCCAGTTCATAACATTCCAGCAGACTTCCACACTTTCATCCTATCAATCACTTTCAAATCAATTCAAATAACTCTAAATTTTTATGGAGAGAAAGGAAAATATCTTAATAATCCATTGGTCTAAGTTTCAAGTTATTTGGGGTTCGGATGAAAAAGTTATAGGCAAAAGACTTAGGGCTGTTCAATGAAATACTCTAGTTTTTAACCCATACATGCAACCACCACCCTTTTCTCTCTCTAACACGCAAAATTTCATCTTCTTCGCCGAAAACCCATATTTTTTCCCACTTTTACACTTTCTAACTACTGCATCCATTACATAAACCAACTTTCCTATCCTCTTTTCAACTCAACAACTCACAACAAATCAAAAATCCAAGGTTCATACTTAACCATCAAAATCATAAATCTCACCTTCACTTTCTGCATATTTTTGTTTTGCCTCTACCGCAACAACAACTCATGTATTGATCCACAACCATGAAAACATACACCATTCATACATGCATATATTAAAACATTGAAACATTAAAACATCAATGTAACTTACTTGTTTTTACTTCAGCAAAATTCCAGAAATGGAGAGAGCAAATAGGAAGGAAAATGAAAGTAGATGGTTTCGGTGAAACCAAGCAAAACAGCTGCAAAAGCCTTTTCTTTTTTCTTTTTTTTTTTTTGCCTAGGTGTTTCATTAGTGCTTTAACACATGTCTCCAATGCATGTCTTCCACTTGTTCACTAGATAAGCTACCATTTGTCTCATAGTTATAGCTCCACATGTCACATATGATTTTTATCTATTTGTCACTCCATAATTTGTCCATTTGTCAATTAATTTCTAATATAATTGTCACACTTCTATTTATCCCTTATTTCAATATTTTTCCTAGCCTAAAATACCTCAATTTTTTAAATAAATTTTCAAAATATCTGAAATGTCTCCAAAAATGCGGAATAAATTCTAATACACCAAATTTAATTTTCAAAATAATTTATCCATAATTCACCAAAAATTCTGAAATAATAACTATTTTCACCAAATAAATTTTCAGCTCAAATAATTCACCAAAAATTTTAAAATATCCGAAATATACTAAAATTGTCAAATCACAATTAATACACTCCAATTTAATCCACAATTTTCACTTATAAATCAAATTTACCCGGAAATGCCAATGAATACATGTATAATCATATGAATGTGTAAAATAAATGTGTATGTCACAATTAACTTATGCATGATGTGCATTTTCCTAATTTCACAATATTTTCTCATAAATTACTATTCTAGCCTTAACATGAGTATCGGGATGTTACAACATCCTTTTTATTGAAATTAAAATATTTCATAAATATGAGCGTCTTCTTTTTTTATTATTATAAGTACATTATCCTTTATATTATGTAACAAGAAGATATTATTCAAGCTCAAAGGTAAATTATATCATTTAGTGATTAGGCTGGTCATGCTCTATGGGTTGGAGTTTAGCCTATCAAATAGGTACACAGTCATAAGTTAATGGTGACAGAGATGAAAATGCTTCATTAGATGTGCAATCTTATTATAAGAGATAAGGTCAATAATTTAATAATAAGAGACAAATTAAATGTGACTAATATTATTGAAAATTAAGAGAGAGAAAGCTTATATGGTTTAGAAATGTTAAGAGGAGACACTCAAATGCTTCAGTGAGAATATGTGAGAATAATAGACAAAAAGAAGGCCTAAAAAGAATTAAAAGGAGGTGATCAAAAATCGTATTATGACACCGCTGAAACTAAACAAGTACATGACCTATAATAAAAAACTTTATTATACTAGGATACAGATAAAGGACCTCTTATAAAGACATCCTTGTCATTCTTAGAGGTCTTTTGGCATTTTCCTCTTGTAGTTAACCTAAACTTTTAATTATATAGTACCTACCTTTTAAGGATTTAGCTTAAGTTTTTTCTACTTAGATGATGATGATGATGATTATGATTATAATTTATTATGATTTTTTATATTATTGTTGTTGTTGTTGTTGTTGTTGTTGTTGTTGTTGTTATTGTTGTTGTTGTTGTTGTTGTTGTTGTTATTATTATTATTATTATTATTATTATTATTATTATTATTATTATTATTATTATTATTATTATTATTCGTTACCATATTATTTAGTATAGTACTTTTCATTTTTATTTATTAAGTATTTATTATTTTTATATTTTTTATGCGAGTCATTTAGAAACAGTCTCTCTACTAGTAAGAGGTAAGATTGCGTACTATTGGACCTCCTTAGACTCTGTGTTTTAGCAAAAATTTTTACTGAGTTGTTATTGTTGTTGTTACACAACAAAAATGATAATGTACTTATGATCTAAAAGATAAAAAGACTCCTGTGTTTATGATGTATTTAAATTTCAATTTAGAAACAATTTTTATTTAAGAATATAAGTTACTGTTATGGGTCCAATCCCATTTTAGACAAATTTACTAAACTAATTAAGTTAAATTTGGTCTTTGGAAGTGTTGGTTTTCTTCATAGATAAGAAATAATGAAGATTGAACAAATTCGAGGAAGAGATTAATGATTGGAAGCTATTTCTAGAGCATACATCTATGTTTAGGTTGTAAACGCCCATGTCAATGATAGATACGACTGTGTGGATAATTATGTTTTTCTCTGTAATGATACATAATTAAAAGATGACCTTTAAGGTTAGATGCGCCTATGTCATTGGTGAATAAGACCATGTTTACTAAATCGCTAGAATTGTGTATCTTTGTGACGTCAAGTTTTCAAACTTAAAAGTCAAACACAATCACCACATAACTATATGGGAAATCATGTACATGTAAAATTCTTATCTTTGAAGATTTAAAAGGCTTGTTAAGAGGCAAGAGTTGCATAAGGCGGAAACACTAGACAAAAAAAGGGTTTTTAGAGTTCAAATAACATTCTTTAACTAAAATTTTAATGGGGCTTGATATTTAGGATTTGTTTGTGAGTAGTATTGGTATATATATCAATTTGTATTCAATCCTAGAGCTGAAGAAGAAAGATTAGATGGGGTTGTTTAGTAAAGTATTCTTATGTTAGAGTCAATAGTTGGAAACCTTAAACACATGCATCTTGCAATTTTGATATGGTGGATATTTCTTATAAATTTATCTTATAGTTTTTACCTCTACACTGGAGGATTTCTTACGTTAAAATTATGTGTTCAAATTATCTTTCATTCATCTATATCATTTCATTAGTTTGATATTGGTTGAGTGTTTTGGTTGATCTTGCTGGTGTTATTGCTTGGAGTCTAATAATTGGTATCGAAGCTTTAGGTATGGAGAGTGGTAATATCTCTGCGGTTAAGTTGATGTCGAATAACTACTCAATTTAGAGACCTATTATGGAAGATCTTATCTATTGCAAAGATATTTATGATCCAATCAATGTAGATAAAAGTATAAAAGATGATGTACCGCTAAACCAGAAAGATGAAAGATAAAAAGTGGGAAAGGATGAATAAGAAAACCTTAGACAGTAGATCGATATCAACATATTCAACCACATATCCCAAGAGATTGATCTTTTTAAGTTATAGAAGAAATTAGGGGGTCTTTATGAGAGGAAGATCACTTACAATGAGGCCACCTTAAACAAAAGGCTTGTAATCCTAAATCTGAAGGTTGAAAGTCATTGTTTGAACATCTTAGTAATTTTTAGGATGTCATCAACAAGTTCAGAATTATGAAGATTGCCATTGATGATGAGCTATAAGCTTTTTTCCTGTTGATTTCCTTGCAAGATAGTTTAGAAACTTTAGTTGTGACTATTAGTAACTCTACTTTGAATGGTGTGCTTTTGTTGGATGTGATCAAATAGAGAATGTTCAATGAAGAGATTAAGAGGAAGGAGATTGATGTCAACAAATAGGCTTCTATGGTAGAGAACAAAGGAAGAAGTAAGAGTAGAGGTTCCAAAGGTTAAGGCAAGTCTAAGAACATGTCCAAGTCTAGATATGGATACGAAACCAAAACATGTCAATACTTCATCAATCCTGTTCATATAAAGAAGCTCTGCTACAAGTAAAAGAGAGACTGGGAAAAGCAAGATGACTAAAAAGATGGAGACAACAATAGCATTGTAGCAATGACATCAGGCACAAATGATAAGGTAGCGTTAATTTGTGCGACTAGTGAGTGTCTCCATATTGGTCACTCAGATTTTGAATGGCTTATTGATACAAGGGCTTCTTACTCCTGTGTTTTTGAGAGGAAATATTTCACTAGTTACAAAAGTAATGATTTTGGAAGTATGAAGATGATAATTTAGATCTTCAGTAGCAACATTAGCATAGTTCACATCTAAGTTTAAACTAATGTTAGTTACATGTTGACCTTAAGAGGTTAACGACACATTCCTGACTTATGTCTCAATTTATTATCTATAAATAGGCTTGAGCAAGAAGAATACCGATATATTTTTGTGGATGGAAAGTGGAAGTTATTTAAATCAAAATTAACAATTGCTCATGATGGATTCTATTGCACACTATAAGAAACACTTAAAGGTGTGTGCTAGAGAACTACATGCCATTAAAGAGAAAGGGTTCAAATTGTTAGATGAAAATCACTTATCTTGATAAAAACATTAATTTTCTCAATACCCTATGAGCATTATGTGATTGGAAAGCATCATCAAATGCCTTTCCATAAAAGGTTTGCTAAAAGGAAGACTAAGTTGTAGTTAGTGCACTTTGACATTTGTGGTCCTATTAAGGAGGAGACCTTTTGAGGTAACAAATTTATTACTTTTATTGACGATACTACTCATAAGACTTGAGTTTTCATGTTCAAAACAAAAAGGTAGGTGATTGAGACCTTTAATAAATTTCACACTATGGTGAAAAAGGAGATAAAGAGAAAGTTAAAGTGTCTCAGAACTGATAATATAGGTGAGTACACCTTTAATGAGTTTGAGAATTATTTTAAGAGATATGGCATAAGAGATAAGAAGATAGAACCTAGTACCTTACAACACAATGGTGTTACTGAAAGGATAAATATAATCATTATAAAGAGGGTTAGATATATGCTATGAACTTGATATATGCTATAAATTTTCAACCTGTCAAAGTCTTTCTGAGGTGAGGTGATCAAAACTGCTACATATTTGATTAACATAACTCCTTTATTATATCTTGATGTTCTTAATAAAGTATAGAAAGAGAAGGGTCCAACTTATACACATATGATGGTGTTTAGACACAAATCCTTTAAGAACTACTCACTGTATATTTGTTGGATATGGTGAAGATGAGTTTGGCTATATACTATTTGACCCTAAAAAGTAAAAGGTTGTCAAAAGCAAAGACATAGTCTTCTATGAGCATAAGATGTGTATACATCTCATCAAAAAAGACAAGTTTACCTTTATTTATCCTTCGGTACTATGTATCCTATCCCCATTTCTACTTATGTTGCTTAGCCTATAGGTGAAAAAGATAAAGGATATGAGTTGGAATGAGAAGGTAATGATTAGGTGCAATTTGATTGAGATGAGTCGTGTGAGCCATGTCCTATAGATAATGTAAAAGAGGTTTATAAGTATCATTAATAGGGGGAGCAACCTGCTAAAGTGTTGGAGTATGTCTAACTTCAAAGGTTAACTAGAGAGAAGAAGCCATTGACAAGATACCCTACTTTAGAATATCGTTTAGTTACTACTGAGTGGGAGTTAGAGAATTTCCAAAAAGTGTATCACTTAAAGACAAAGACTCTTGACTCAAGGCAATGCAAGAGGGAATGGATTTTTTTGAAGAAGAATGAGACTTACGAGTTAGTAAAGCTTCCCAAAAGAAAAAAAGCATTGAAAAATAGATAGTTGTTCAAAATCAAGTATGGGGATACAATTAAAAAAATGTATCGACCTTGATGATATTTTTCTACTACTAGTTAAGATGACCTCTATATGCACTATCTTAGGTCTACTTATGAGTTTGTATCTAAATATAGAATAGCTTGACGTGGAAATTGCCTTCATATAAGGCAATATGAATAAAAAGATATACATAGAGCAACAGTAAGAGTTCAAAGTCAAAGGGAAAGAGGATTTAGTATGTATATTAAACAAGGATCTTTGTGGGCTCAAGCAGGCACCAAGTTAGTGGTACGAGAAATTTTATTCTTTATGTTAAGCAACAATATATCTTCAATTCCATATTCATCTATTGTTGGCTTTTTGTTGCATGTCATGGTGTGCACTAGACCAGATATTATATACACTAGTGAGCATATTTTTGTATAATCCAAGAAAAGGTACATTAGGAAGTAATGAAGTGGATCTTCAAGTATTTGCAAGACACTTCAAGATTAATGTTTGTATCTTAGAGCTAGTGATATAATTCTATAAGGGTACAGTGAAGTGAACATGGTTGGTGATCTCGATAACAAAAATTTGACCGCAAGTTATTTGTTCAAATTTTTTGTGGGAGCCATTCCTTAGCAATTCAAATTGTAGAATTATGCATAATTCTCATACCAAACACATTGATCTAAGGTACCATTAGTTTCGGTATGGAGTTGAGGAGCAACTAATGAAAGAAGATTCACATGGATAAGAATGAGCTCAATCCCATTTTAGACTTAATTAGTAGACCAATTCCACTAAAATTGGGCTTCAAAATTGTTAGTTGTCTATAATTATGTCTACTGATCATGTAAGTGACCGAAATCGTGTATCTCTATGATATTGAGTTTTGAGGCTTGAAAATCAGACTTGGTCATAGCACACAATCGTCTTGAGGCGTGAAAGTCAGACTTAGTCACCACAAACAGTTGTGTGGACTATCGTGTGCATTATAAAAATCTTATCTTTTGAGATTTAAAAGGCTTGTTAAGATGTAGAAGTTGCATGAGACAGGAGCACTCGACAAAAGCAACCTACTTTAATTCTTGTGGAGGAGTTTTTTTCCTTCTTACTTGCATGTTAGTACAGATACACACAAAGCCCACATCAGTGCACCTTCAAAGCATTTTCTTTTCACTGATATTGCAAATAATTCTTAAAAATTAATAAGAAAAGAAGTACATTTCCTACCAAACATTTTCTTTTTGAGGTCTTGGAATAAAATTTAAAATTAGTAGAATTTCGTCATTTGAATGGACTTGCCAAAATGCTAAACATTCTTCAAAACTTTATCCCAAGACTTCATCTTATGGTTATCAGGACTCTAAATTGTATGGCAAAATTGTAACTTATAAGGTTGAAATATGTAGATTAATTTGAACACTTTTGCAACTACTAATGAAGTACATTTTAATACCACAAGAATCTCAATCCCGATCATATAAACTGCAACCATTGTAAAACACTAGGAGCTCTACGTTCTTTTATCATGTGTTTGTATTTTAACCTAGCGTTTTTCTCAAGTTTCTCTACTCCGTAAGGTCTGGCGACACTGCATTCAGAATAGGACTTTTCCAAAGCTAGGTGGTGCTCTTCTGAAAGCGTCTTCCAGGATATGTTTGTGAGAAATATGGCCTGAAGTTGTGGCCTAAATTTTCTATAAGTTAATATTAAACTTATTTTAGGGTTTTCTTAGTTTAATAATATATTATATCTTAACCATTAATTTAGTACTTAATAGATGTACAAGATTTAATGTCAATAAAGAAGTGTATATAAACTAGTCATCTCCCTATCTTAGTTAGGTACAAACAAAACACAAATGCAGAAAGAATAGGTATTTATGCATTGAGCTTTCCATCAAACTATCATACAGAAAGAGGGTTAAGAGAGGGAAGCTAGTTGGTAATTGATAAAAACATTCTTCTCTGCATCATGACGAATTTCACTCAAGATAAGTACATGACTTATAATAAAAAAACTTTATCATACTAGGATACATATAAAGGATCTCTTACAAAGACATCCTTGTCATTCTTATAGGTCTTTTGGCATTTTCTATAAGCTCATATTAAACTTAGTTTATGGTTTTCTTAATTTAATAGTATATTAAATTTTAATTGTTAATTTAGTACTTGATGGATGTACAAGATTTAATGTCAATAAAAAATGTATATAAACTAGTTCTCTCTCTACCCTAATTAAGTACAAACAAAATACAAATACAAAAAGAGTAGGTATTTGTGCATTGAGCTTTCCATCAAGCCATCGTACAGAAAAAAGGGTCAAAAGAGAAAAACTAGTTGGTAATCGATAAAAACTTTTTTCTCGACAAATTTTACTCATGGTAAGTGATTTATTCGCTTCATCTATATGGTTATTATGATATTTAAGATATGAATGAGCACAAATAATTTATGTATGATTTGTAATTCATATATAATTTATGTCTTTAATATGTGAATAATCAAGAACCGAAATAAATTACAATGTTTAGTTTGAAACGTCACAGGAAGGAGGGTGGAGAAGGATTTTGTCTACTGAGGAGGCGTGAACTTAGAATATCATCAGTGCCAAAGATTCTTTGAATATAATAAAAAAAGTGTGGCGAACGCAAGATATAATGATAGTCAAGGCATTTGAGGAAACAAATCGTTCATATTTCACGGCTGTAAATTTTTCTTTTATATATATATATATAATATATATAAGTTCTTTATTCTTTGGACTTAGATTTTAAGTTACTAACTACTGCAGTTATGAGTTATACTTCAAGATTATTACAATAATAATTACAGATGCTACAGACACAATTATAAAAAAAATGAATATAATTACAGTAAATTACAGATATAATTCGGTCACAATTGTTTTTATGGACGCAATTTAAAACCATGCATAACACTTCTTATTTAGCGGAGCCAAGAATTTCATCATAAGATACATAACTTGTTTAAAAATAATACAAACCGATGAGTTCGTCGCATCCCAAAAACGTAGCAGGATCAGGTCCCACAAGTACATCACCCATCTATGAAGGGCATAACATCGAAAGTTCTTATTATCTACTAAACAAACAAGCATACGGATATATATATACTTGGGCGATGTCGAGGCACGTGGCTTCTTCCAACTCATGGGTTGGTTTTGCTATTTGGCGAGGGTTTACGACGTGATGGGTTAAGTTTCTTCTTATCATCAACTGCTTCAACTTCAGAGCTTTTATTAGTAGATCTTTTATTAGTAGAGCTTTTATCAGTAGAGCTTTTCTGAGAATAACTTTTTTAAAAAGTCAGTTGACTGTTTGGCAGTCAATTAAAAAAACAGCTTTTTAAAAAGAGCTTCATACTGTAGACTGTTTGGCAACATAAAAGTAAAAAGTACTTTTATTATTTTTAACTATATTTTATTTTATAATAATATTATTTATACTAAATAATATTTAAAATATACTAAACAATATGCAAAGTACCATCTTATAGGAAATTTTAGATAACCATCTTATAGGAAATAATTTAAAAAGATGACTCATTTTGTTTAGGGAATAAAATTAATATGAAAAATAAATATTAAAATATTTAAAAAAGTTAAATAATATTATAATCCTAAAATAAATATTCAAACTGAAATAGTTAAATGCATTATGCATTTTATCGTAATATAAGAAGATTTGCAATATAGTCATTCGCATCATTTATTTCGTTATTTTGTGGCTTATCTAAATGATTTCTTTTAACGTCTTTATTTTTATTAATTTCTTTATTTGGAGGAAGTAATTCATTATCTTCATAAACTCTTCATCCTTTTAAGTATTTAACCTTATAAAATTATAAATGACCATTAAAATAATTACAATTTTAACTTGTTTAGAAAAGGAAAACTTTACATTTCACTTAAAATTTTCATAGAATTGAAACTAAACCTGGAAAATCAGTTCTGTGGAAGTGACTATTGAAATGAAAGCAGTGAGTGTAGCAGCCACACTGGCGCCATATGGCATTTGGAACAAAATGATTCACCACCATAATGAACCAACATACATTCCCTCCACAGAAACTCAATTCAACCCTTTAAATTTCATCTCTTTCAAAGAAATTCCACGCAGTAAATTTATGCAAAAAAAGAAAAGAAAGTTGTTTGCTGAATCAATATAGCGGAACCATGGAAGTCAGAGAGCAAGCTGAATATCACTGAGGTCGAGTTGGGCAGCGATGTCTTCAAGTTACTTCTTCACGCTCATATCAATCAACTTAGATCCTGAGTTCCCATACCTCACAGTGAACCCCGCCACAAGACTTGGGTCAATCACTGTCTTAATCCTCACATTCTTCGCCCTGGTCAGCTTCTGAACTTGTTTCGCTATCTGGGCCAAGTGCTGCGACTCCAATTTCACCACCGAAGTCACTATCGCAAGCTCCGTGTTCGCCAACTTGTTGTACACCATCTCGAACTCTTTCACTATGTCTTTGATTATTTCCACCCTTTTTTACTCCACCAAGATGTTCAAGAAATTGGTTGTGTGGGGTTGAAGTTCCGAAGATTTCACGATTTCATCAATTACTTGGCCCTTCTTCTGGATATTGATTGTTGGGTTTACAAAAAATTCGAAAACTTGGGGTTCAGAGAAGAGCTTTTCGATTTTTTCGACGTCGGCTCAGGTAGCTTGAAGGGTGTTACTGGATTTCGCCACTTCCGCAAGTGCAGCAGCGTAACTGCTGGCGGCCGTGGTGGCCATTTTGGCACCGCTGGTGCCTGCGTCACGGACAACACGGTGGTGGGAAACGGAGAGGTTGAAGGAAGGGAAAGAGCGGAGAAGGAAAGATTGAGAGGTCTTTGAAAAGAAAAGGGTGTCGGGAGTTTTGCAGAAGGTGGGACTTTGGATTGGAGGGAGACGGCTACACTTCGGAGAGCTGCCATATCTAAAGAGCTTAGGAGGTCTTTCGTGGTGCGCGAAAATAATTACCTTTCTTTCTTTACGTAAGTGACGCATATTTAGCTTTCCGAAAAAGCTAAACTTTGGGCTTTTTAGAAAAGCTCCAAATTTTAGCTTTTAGAAAAGTTGTATTTTAGCTTTTAAAAACGTTGTTTCTATTGTAAAAGCACTTTTAAAGTTTTCCACCAAACACTTATTTTTTTCTTAAAACAGCTTTTGCTATAGATAAAAGTGCTTTTGGACCCTTCAAAAGCTGAACCAAACGGAGGCTTAGTCAGTGGAAGAGGATGTTTGCGGATAGGGCGTTTTTTAAACTCATAGGGATCAGCGAGAGAGACCACGGTGAGCAGTAGCACTACAGCGAGAAGTACAACTAAGTGTTTGGGAGACATTGTTGTGATCTTTGTGGCTATGAAGAACCTTCAACAATTGGATGTCCTTTATACCAAGTTTTGAGTCCTGTACAGTCAGTGCAGGTGTCATTCTTTCTACATATTTTAATTTATCTAATTGACGAGGATCCAAGTCTTGCTAATTAAAAATTAAATATAACAAAAGCACTAGTGCAAACAATAATTGCAACCTAAATATAGACAACAGCAACATAAGCTATCCAATGCAGAAGGCTAGCTACAAGATACCAGCCATTGCAAAGGAAATAAGATGCCGAGAAAATTTAAAAATGTAATAATGTAAAAGTTATGCTTTTCTTTTTTGTATAATTAAAATGGACTCTAAAATAATATGAAAGTAAACGCAATAAGAATATTATAAGTTTTATATAAAAAAACTCCTTAAGACCAGTGTTTTGGATACCGGTATATACTGGCTGGTATGTACTGTACCGGGTTTAAATACCAGCCGGTATTAGCCAATATTCAAAATATCGGTCAAATATAAGCCGGTATTGAAAATTTTGAAAAATAAAGGAACTTTTTTTACAAAATTTTCAAAAATTTTGAAATTCTTTCTCCCTTACTCCCGCTCTTCTTCTCCCCTCTTTTTTTAAAAGCCTTTTAATTAGTTATTTTATTTAATTCAACTTTTATAATTATTATGAATTTTTAATTTTTAATTTTAAAATAAAAATAAATATTTTTATTACTAATAATAATTATAAATAAAATGAAATTTTAAAATAAATTACTTTTATTTAAATTTTATATAATATTTATTAATAATGTATTAATAAAAATATTTTATTTTTTAAAATAAATAATTTAAAAATTATTATTTATAAACTAACATTTATTTTTATATATTTTTAATTATTAAATCAAAATTTATTTGAAATTTATATATTTTAAAAATATATTTTAAATTTAATTATGTTTATTAATACTTATTAAATTAATTTATAAATTAAATTAAAATTATGATTATTATTTATTATTATGATTTTTGGAGACATGGTCAAAAAATTATATATTACAACTGTACAATATAAAAATTGACTATTTTATAATTTTCAAAAAACTTCAGGGATTATTTCATAAATTTAAAAAATTACCCGAAACAATACCCACTATTAATCGATATCAGTACACTATCGTTCCAAAATCCAATTCAGTACCAAGTCTGGTACGGTATTCGTGACATTGCTTAAGACCAAAAAAATGTGAGATTGTAAGTTTAATAAAATTTTTACTTTATCAAAGCACAATTAATATAATTCTCTTTAACACAAAATTTCACTTAAGTAGGATGGATCACATCAAAAAACTTTCTCATAATTTTATAAAACACATACTCAAGTTTGAGAGATAAAAATAATTTATCATCTATTTATAAAAGATTTAGTGAAGTCTTTAAAAGTCTTCAATTAACGTTAAAAATTTTTAAAATTTGAATAATTTTTTCCTATGCACGAGCTTTTTTCACGCATGGCTAACCTTTGAAATTTCCATTAAAGACTTAATTAGTGAAAATTATCTTTCCTATGCTATGAGTTGTTTCTACTTATGTTGATTAGCCTATAGGTGAAAAAGATAAAAGATATGAGTTGGAATGAGAAGGTAATGATCAGTGCAATTTGATTCAGATGAGTCGTGTGAGCCATGTCCTATGGATAATGTAAAAGAGGTCTATGAGTATCATTAACAGGGGGAGCAATCTGCTTAGGTGTTGAAGTATGTCTAACTTCAAAGGTTAACTAGAGAGAAGAAGCCTTTGACAAGATACACTACTTTAGAATATCTCTTAGTCACTATTGAGTGGGAGTTAGAGAATTACCAAGAAGTGTATCACTTAAAGATAAAGACTCTTGACAAGCCAATGCAAGAGGGAATGGATTTTTTTAAAGAAGAATGAGACCTATGAGTTAGTAAAGCTTCCCAAAAGAAAAAAGCATTAAAAAATAGATGGTTGTTCAAGATCAAGAAAGATAGTGATAAGCTGGTGAAATGTAAGCTGAGATTAGTAGTAAAGGGATATAATTAGAAAAAATGTATCAACTTTGATGATATTTTTCTACTACTAGTCAAGATGACCTTAGGTGTACTTATGAGTTTGTATCAAAAAATAGAATAGTTTGATGTGAAAATTGCCTTCTTATAAAGCGATATGAATAAGGAGATATACATAGAGGAACAATAAGAGTTCAAAGTCAAAGGAAAAGAGGATTTAGTATGTATGTTAAACAAGAGTCTTTGCGAAATAGGCACCAAGTTAATGGTGCAAGAAATTTTATTATTTATGTTAAGCAATAATATATCTTCAATTCCATATTCCTCAACTGTTGGCTCCTTGTTGTATGTCATGGTATGCACTAGACTAGATATTGTACACATTGTTAAGTTAGTGAGCATATTTTCATATAATCTAGGAAAAGGTACATTAGGAAGTAATGAAGTAGATCTTCAAGCATTTGCAAGACACTTCAAGATTAATGTTTGTATTTTAGAGCTAGTGATATAATTTTATAAAGGTACAATGATGTAAACATGGTTGGTGATCTCGATAACAGAAATTTGACCTCAAGTTATTTGTTCAAATTTTTTGTGGGAGTCATTCCTTAGCAATTCAAATTGTAGAAATATGCATAATTCTCATACCAAACACATTGATCTAAGGTACCATTAGTTTCGGTATGTAGTTGAGGAGCAACTGATGAAATTGAAGAAGATTGACATGGATAACAATGAGATCAATCCAATTTTAGACTTATTTACTAGATCAATTCCACTAAAATTGGGCTTCGAAAGTGTTAGTTGTCTATAATTGTGTCTACTGATCATGTAAGTGACCGAAATAATGTATCTCTACGATTTTGAGTTTTCAGGCTTGAAAATTGGATTTGGTCATAGCATGCGATCATCTTGAGGCTTGAAAGTCAGACTTAGTCACCACAAACAGTTGTGTGGACTATCGTGCATTATAAAAATCTTATCTTTTAAGATTTAAAAGGCTTGTTAAGATGTAGAAATTGCATGAGACAGAAGCTCTTGACAAAAGAAGAGTTTTATAGTTCAATTTTTATGATTATTTTGGGAGTAGTATTGGTATATATATATCAGTTTATACTTAATCTTGGAGCTAAGGAAGAGAGATTAGGAATGGCTATTTTGTAAGTTATTCTTGAGTTACAGTTACTAACCTAAAACATTAAATGCTTGTATCATGTTAATTTTTATATATTGGATCTTTTTTATTCATTTGTCTTGTATTTTTTTGTTGGAAAATTAAGGTTGGATCCGATCCTATTAGTAGCAAAATAACTGCAAAATTTTTTCGTTTGATATATATATATATATATATTTCTTGAGTTACAGTTAGTAACCTGAAACATTAAATGCTTGTATCATGTTAATTTTTATATATTGGATCTTTTTTATTCATTTGTCTCGTATTTTTTTGTTGAAAATTTGAGGTTGGATCTGATCCTACTTATAGCAAAATAATTAGAAAACTTTTTCGTTTGATTTCTTGAAAGCCAAGATCATTAAAGTAAATATTTAACACATAAATCATAATAAAACAAGAAACAAATATCCGACCTCTAACAGTATCTACAGAACCAATTGAGAGAACTTTACGATAATTGCAGGGAAGGTTAGGCAAAGAGTATTAGCTTCATTAGATCTTAAGTCTACTTATAATAGATTTTGGAAATTCTAGTAATTTAACTAAAATTAAATTCTAATTTCTATTTAGATTTATAATAGTTCTACTTAAATACTAGTTATGCTCAAATAAGATCTAATATCTCATATTAATCCTTTCGAAAACAGCCTCTCTACTATATAAAGGTAAGGCTGCGTAGTATCATACCTCCTCAGATCTCACTTTATTGCGAGATTTCGGATTGGGTGTGATGATAATCTCATGTTAATCCTTATTTATTAAATATCTCATATGTAATTATAAAGTTTTTTAAACTTTACAATCAAGTCCAATTTGATTAAAATGTCTTTGCTCTCTTTAATTTTTTACATATGACTCATTAGGTTCCTAAATATGTTTGCAATGGATGCAAATTATAACCCTAAATCATATGAAAATTAGATAAATTAAACTCCTTTAATTTGTCTTTAATTTTCTAATTAAACAATTTATATTTATAGATCAAAATTTGCATCTAACAATACATCATAACCACCTAAATATTTAGAAATATCAAAGTAGATTTGAATAATCTTTCCGTGCATGATTTTTCTGTATAATTCAATCATTCTATCATATGAAATTATTATCTACTCTATTTTGAGTCCAATTATATTAGTTTTCCACTATTAGGTATTGATTCAATTAATGCTATTTGTAAACTATTCACAAAATATCATTTCACCTTGATCAAAGATTTTTCAAGTTAATACTAATTGAGAATAATGAAACATTTTCTCTAATTACTTTAACGTGATGAATCATATCTTGATCACTCAACTACTTCCATATAGTTGATGCTATATCCAATGACTACCGATTGAGCTATCCTTGACTAGAAAAGGTAATAAATAGTATCAAAACATAGAAATTTCTATACAACATAACTTTGGAAATCTTAAGTTAAATGATCACTTATACGATCATCAGAATGAGAATTTGCATATACGTACAAGTAATGTTTCAAATAGATTTCTCATATAGAGTATGTTTAGTAAACTTTTTCTCTAACAAGCAATCACACGTCCATGTAAATATCTTTATACTTTAGTCTATAAGATTGATTACTTCTTTCATAAGGGAAAACATAATCTGTGCTAGTCTTTTATATTCCATTAATGTTCAATCTTAATAAAACAATGGTTAAGAACAATGTAGATATAATAAATAAATGTAATATGACTCTAAAAATCATAATTTCATCATAATTTTATTTCCAATGTATATTTATCTCATGGGCTTTATTATATATAAAGAATGCCTTTAAATTAGTTTATCAATAAACTATAATTAACTAATTAGCTTTAGGGTATAAACCAACATTTGCCTCTACACTAGAGAGTTTTTTTACTTTAAAATTTCAATCTTCCATATTATTTGAGTAGTTTGATATTTGTTGAATTTTCTTGTTGATGTTGTACTTGTTGCTTGAACTCTAATAGTTACAAACACAATATGCACAACAACAATTATAACACAATTTTTATTTCTCTTATTGAAATCTTGGTACTTATAGGTATTTGTTTTAGTAAAAAAAGCTACACAATATAATAACCTTATCAACTAAATACAAAATTTTTAAATATAAGTTAAAGAGGTATGTATAACATGAGTAGTGTTAAATCTAAATGTTTCTGATTTCTAATTGCTCGAGCCATAATTGAATTTACCTTAAAGATTGGCCAAATATATTAACCCCTTTCATGGGAATTTGGTTTGATTGCCTGTATTTCCGCTTTCACAAGTGCCTTTTGGACTTGATTTTGTTTATACCCTCTGTTGTAATGCTTAAGAAAAAAAAGTGTATTATTTCTTATTAATTTAGTCGTCAAATGATGATTAATTTCATTGCATAGTCAAAGATATCTTACAAATAGTATAATCGGACCTCCATTGTAATCAAGCAAGATATTAAAAAATATATAGATGTTTAACATAATGTTAGAGAGGTAAGAACACCGCTCTATCTACAAAGTTTCAATGCCAATAACTATTTAAAATATTCATATTTTATGAAAAATAGATAAATTTTTAAATAATTAATAAATGTTTGATAGGACATTCATATTTTTTTAATAATTAATTATTTGATCAAATTAGGAAATGATTTTATGAGTTTTGCTGGTATATGTTAGAAAAATTAAACATGATAAAACATAATCACAAAGATCATGCTAATTACAGGATCGATTCATATGCGGATAAAACAAAAATTACAAACTTGAATTTTTGTTGTAATTCCACTGATTAAAGAACTTTGCTTGAACTTTCACTGCAGAGAATTTTTCTGTTTCTACACTTCTCGTTATTGCATCGAAGAAGTAAAAAAAACTCTTCAAAACATACATTAAAATGTATGTCTTTATCATTATTTCAAGAGGTTTGACTACTATGCCCTTCATGGGTGTATATAAGTCATCATCTCTCACACACACATGATGGGTTTAACGAAACTCTGCAGTACTCATACTTATTCAATAACCAGTATGACTAGCATACAACAAGAGCATAGTGTCATATATCTGTTAGGAGTATATGACATCTCGATTTAACAAATTGATCATGAGACTTATGAGTCCTTAGTAGACATTGTATGTTATACCTTAGGTTATATCTCGCATTTGCATTTTCCCTTTGATCTCATTTAGTTTCTTGAATCATGACTGTATTCAAATT
This sequence comes from Erythroxylum areolatum, assembly GCA_024520975.1. Classification (NCBI taxonomy): domain Eukaryota; kingdom Viridiplantae; phylum Streptophyta; class Magnoliopsida; order Malpighiales; family Erythroxylaceae; genus Erythroxylum; species Erythroxylum areolatum. Next base: position 84,527,379 of record JANIJH010000225.1, on the reverse strand, counting down.
CTCTACTAAAGAGACGATGGTCATCTATGAATACTTTTCATGGGAGTCAATGATTTAAATTAAATGACCTTCGTTTGTTATCAATTCTCTTTTGAATTAAATTTAATTTGCTTTCCTAGAATTATTCCATAGGATCGCATCTTACATGATCTTTTGGCAATAACCTAAAGTAGCAAACCTTAAATTCAATTATCAAGAATGAAACAAGAGTCATAAGGGTATATGATGAGATTTTTCTTAACCTCAAGGGCCTCACACAGTGTAAGATGAGATCTTGCAACTTACATTAATCCCTTTTTTTTTATGATCAGTTGTGCACACATGGTACGAATTATGTGCTACGGTATTTACCTATTTTGTTTAACTTGAACACCTTTCATTCAAGAAATACCGTACAGATGAAGTTCAAAAATACTCAACGTTTAACTTGAATTCACTTATCTACTCAAAAAATTTGTTCAGAACTCACATCTGGCAACATAAGACAAATATAGTGATTAACAAATCACGTTGAACCAATTTCTTTGCGACATTTATGGTTTAAGTTTCTCGCTCTCGATTATTACATAGATAATAAACTTTAAACATGTCTCATCTCTAGCGATCATAAACACTAGAGGTGATTTCTTGTGTGAGAAGACCAATCTATAATCTGTCTCATATACTTATGATTCATCCAAAAAATATATTTATACATAAACACTTATATTCATCAATTAAATGATACACATTGTTTAATCTTCATCATACAGTATATCCAAATATATGACATTCGACTGAGTGAACATACATAGAGAAATGTTTATCAGTACATTTCAACATCTACATAGTCCTAATGACTTTACATGCCCAATGTATACATCTCTAGAAATTGGCACTGTTGGGACCCGATCTGGAGACCGGATCTCAACCGGAAAACGAAACGAAAGTGGTCGAAACCAAAGCGAATTCAAATCGGATAAATCGAATCCGAAGGCGAATCGAATAACAAAATGCGGAAACAAAATACAAAGAGGATCAAAAGGCGAAACCAAAAAGTAAAAGCGAAATCGAATCGTAAAGCGAAAGAAACTGAATCATAAACACAAGGCGGAACGAAGCATTCGAACTGAAACATATGGCGAAAGAAACGAATCGAATTCTTAATAGGAACGAAAGCAAAGCGAAGCAAAGCAAACAAATCGTTCAATCGAACTGAAACAAATTTCGACA
>JANIJH010000225.1:84438935-84460627 GCA_024520975.1 Erythroxylum areolatum | reverse complement strand
CTAAAATCAATCATTCTCAAATCAATTATTTTCATTATTTTTATTTTCATCTGTTTATTTTTATTTTTGATTTCACAAAAATAAAGAATTACTACATTGGTCTCTGTGGTTCGACCCTATTCACCACTTTACTCGCTTAAGTGTTTTAGAGTAGGAATTTATTTTTGTTGGTTTGACACGCCATCAATTGTGGAGACCGAAAGGACCAATGAGGCTGGTGGATTTAGAAAACAATTTTTACCTCATCAAATTCATAGAGGAGGACGATTACATTCGGACGCTAACCCAACGACCTTGGATCATCGCAGGACATGCTTTGTCTGTCCAACCGTGGTACCCGGAGTTCCGTCGGACCGCCGACAAAATCACCCATGTGGTCACATGGATCCGCTTCCCCAAACTCTCAGTAGCCCACTATCATCTGTCAATCCTCACAGCATTAGAAAATTTAGTGGGACGAATAGTGAAAATAGACAATAACACATAAAAAACCTTCTGTGGAAAGTTTGCCCGTGTAGCGGTCGATATAGACCTAAGCTTACCTCTGTGGTCAATCGTTGAATTGGATGGCGAACCCATTAAAGTCACCTACAAGGGCCTGCCCCCCATATGCCTCTGCTGCAGATTGGTTGGTCAAAGTGCGCCGACATGCCCTCAATGCCCACACAACCAACCCGACGCAGAGAACCCCACCATCAATCAACAAACGACGCCTCAACCTACAAGTCGTGGTGATCCAATCCCCAAAGGCCCCAGCCCACCGGCGTTCGGGTCCTAAATGCAAGTGCAAAGACACCCTCGATGGCAGCCCCCTATCCCTTCGACTCGCCGTCAAGATCGCTCAACCGTTACGCCTAACGTCTCTCTCCAAGGTTCACGCTTCGCCGCTCTGATAGATTTGGAGTTGTTGAATGTCGCAACGGCTACTACCCAGGCCTCGGAGGCCACGCTACCAACAGACTCCCAGATTAAGTTAGGAACACATCGCAACATGGCTAAATCCCTAACTTCCGCAGTTTCTAAAGAACCAAGACCGAAGAGAACATCACATTCGGGAAGGAAGGGCGCGTTTAATCCACAAAGTCAAACGATGTCATAAGGAGAAAAGCTACCCCTCTCCCAAGCCTAGCCCACAAGCAGCTCCTTCCTGGTCCCAGCCCATGCCGCACAGCCCACAGTCAACTCCCTCCATACCCCAGCCTCTACTACACTACCTAACCTCCCACTAGCCACCCAGCCCAATAACCAGCAGACTCACAACCCAATCACCTCCCACGTGGCCCTCAATATTCCTTCACATGTTGAGGTAATAACACCGGACCCATCAATTACGATGCCCATTCATGAGGATTCGGGGTGTAAGGATATAGAGGCTGAACCTATTCGAGACTGTAGTCATGAAGCCTCGTCCTCGACCAGTCAGCATCAACTGGTACCCTCATCGAGACCACCCGACTTGACATCGAACTCCAATGCAATGCAGACAATCCATATCGAGTCTGACATGCAAATGGCGGAGCCAACTCTAGACCGTTCTCCAAGCCACAGGGAGGAGGAGACTATTCATACAGTCAATCCTCATGCAGAGTAACTTCCTATTTCTACCTCGTTATTATGTCTATATTTATATGGAATTGTCAAGGGGTTGGGGGTGAACCTTCAAGCCTGTTATTAAGAATTATATTAGAATCCATAAGTCGGTACTTGTTGTGTTAGTGGAGCCTCGCATAAGTGGGCTGCACGCGCTAAAGGTTATCAGGAGTTTGGGATTTAACAACTCTTTTCGGGTAGAAGCTGAAGGATATTTTGGAGGTATCTGGCTTCTCTGGAAACAGGATATTATCGTCTGAATTCTTATAGCCCATCGGCAATTTGTGCATACTAGTATAGACTGGGACCACAAATTCTTTGCCTTCACTGCCATATATGCTAGCCCGACGTACACCTTACAGAAGTATTTATTGCATTACCTCCAAAAAATTGCTAGCATCACTGCCAAACCTTGGGTACTGGGTGGGGACTTTAATGCCAATTGAAAAGCGTTGACAAACGTGGAGGCTCCTGTCTGCATCCTACCATAAATTTTCAATTTAGAGACTGTGTGCATAATTGCCAGTTGCAAGATTTAGGGTTTTTAGACCTCGTTTTACGCGTTGGAGAGGCCAAATTCTAGGTAGATTAGACCGCATAGTCTGTTCTCCCACGTGGCATTCTACTTTCCCTAATTCTTTCGTTACCTATCTTCCCTTCCTGAAATGTGATCAACGCCCTCTCCTCCTTATTCTTAACCATAGCCCACACTCTACTTCGACGAGTAAGCCTTTTAAATTTTAGACTGCCTGGCTTACCCACAACTGCTTTGGGAAGTTGGTTATCGATAATTAGATACCTCCAAGCTAGAACGTTTGTAGTGCGCTTAAGACTTTCGCCGACAAATTACAGCAATGGAACCTCACCTCTTTTGGCAATATTTTCCACCAGAAGAAGAGACTCTTGAGTAGACTAGAAGGCATACAGTAGCATCGAGAAGACTCAGACTCGGCCTCTATTCGAGAACTGGAGGAATATCTTCGAACAGAGTTGGAGCAGGTGCTGTGTCAAGAAGAACTGTATTGGCACTAGAGATCCCGACGCCAGTGGTTAGACCATGAAGACAAGAACACTAAATTTTATCATGCAATCACTATAAACAGACAACAATAAGCGAGGATTCATGCTTTAGAAGATGAAAATGGAAATGTGGTATTCGACCCCACGCGTCTATGACTCTTAGCACATCAGTACCTTGAGCAATTATATAAGGTCGATAGTCCGTCACCCCCTTGGTAGACTCAAGGACAATTCCAGCCCCTTTCTTCGCACACTTGTGGGGAACTGGGTGGTCCTCTCAGCCCAGATGAAATCAAGGAAGCGGTCTTCAGTATGACCCCTAACAAGGCTCCAGAATTTGATGGCTTCATAGTGCTTTTCCACCAATCGCAATGGGACATTATTTAGCAAAGTTAGGATGGACAATGATTGCCAAGCCCAAGGCGTTATGGGTTCAAATCCTCTCAGAAAAGTATCATTTTGACGGTCATCAGTTCCCCACCACCTTGGATGCTAAAGGGGGTTCAATGATCTGGAAGAGCATAAAGACAACTTGGCACCTCGTTCGACAAGGAACGACTTGGATGATAGGAGATGGTTCAAATACTCGATTCTGGGTAGACCCTTGGGTTGTGGGAACCGGACCGCTTCTTTCCCATGTTACAACCCACATCCTAGATTCCATTTTGAGTCTTAGCGTCAATCAATTTGTGGACTCCGCAGGCAATTGGAAGTGGGATACCTTTCAATCGTACCTCCCGGTCTCGATCTGTAGGACTATTGTAGGTATGTTTCCTTCGAAGGCCTACTTAGGACAAGATAAGGTGAGCTGGGGCCTGACCGGTATTGGACAGTTTACTGTAGCATCCACTTATTCCATGATCATGGACGATACTGATGACTCACCCCACAGGGTTTGGACGGTGATCTGGGATTGGCTAGGTCCACCTCGAACTCGAACATTCCTTTGGCTTTGCTCATGATCGGTTACTCACGAACCAACATCGAGTCCGTAAACAAATCACCACGGATGGGGGGTGTATACACTGTCGCCTTGAGGAATCCTCAATTCACACCGTGCGTGATTGCTTCAGAGCACGCAAAGTGTGGAACACTTTCTCTTCACACCTAGTTGCTCCTGATTTTTTCACTACACCGACCCGGGAGTGGCTCATTCACAACCTCCACCAGCATCGCCGTGTGTTAGGCCATGAATGGGCACGTGTTTTCGGACTAACTTGTTGGCTCCTTTGGCAATGGAGAAATCAGACCATATTCGATGAACAGTTTAACTGGCCTTCCTCACCTACTTCTCTCATTGCGTCTTATGCAGGTCTACTTCACCAGGAAGACATGGGGACAAGTCAGGTTCTATCAGGACATCGCCTACGGGAAGCTCAGAGAACTGGCTGGAACAAACCGCCTACAGGATGGATAAAAATTAAATACGGATGGAGCATGCAAACGATCATCGTCCTCAGCATCAGCAGGAGGTCTTCTCCGCGACAGTGCTGGCACCTAGCTGGGAGGGTTCACTCAAAATCTAGGCTAGTGCAATCCGATGTCAACAGAACTCTGGGGCGTTTTTACAGGCTTCACGTATGCGTGGAACCTGGGTTTTTGCAGGATCTAACTGGAAGTTGATTCTACTGCAGTGATAGCTACTATTTCTTCGGCAGCCACCAGATCTCAGGCGCTCAACCCCATTGTTCAGGGCATTAACGAGCTCTTTACCCGCAACTGGACTGTTACTCATCGACATATCTTTCGAGAGGGTAATAGATGCGCTGACTGGCTTACAGACTATGTTGGTCACTTCGATGTAGGAGTTACTTATTTTGAGAACACACCCATTGGGTGCCACCTCCTCCTAGAAAGAGGATCTGTCGGGGACTGCATCCCCTAGACTTACTTTGTAATTGGTTGAAGTTTTCCATTTATGCAAAAAAAATACTAGTTTTTTTTAAACTAAAATTTAATATTCAATAATCTATATAATTATATATTGCTTATTTTCTATAAAATTACCGATTACGTGGAAAGCTCTTAAGAGAAAGTTGAATTGCTAAGATTGCTATCACTTCGGTTTTACTTGTGATGAATACTAAGGTAGTTGCATTTTTCAAAAGCTACTAACAAATAATATCGTCCTATAAATCTAGACTTTTAGCATGTTAACTATTACTTTTTAATACAACAATAACACATAGTATAGATCTTGTTAAAACGTAAGGTCTGAAAATGTCTAATAGTACACATCCTTATCCCTAACTAGTAGAGATGTAATTTTTAAATTGACCCACATGAATAAGGAAAATAAAAAAAAATAAAAAAAGATAAATATACATAAATAATATCTATATATATATATGTTTATATGTATAATAAATAATAAATAATAAAGAAATCATATTAATTAAAAATGATAAATATATATAATGGTATAAAAACAAAAATCAAAAAATAAAGAAAATAAATAATAATATATAAAATAAAATAAAAATACTAGTGGTAATAGTAGAGATAATAATAATAATAATAATAATAATAATAATAATAATATAGTATTATTATTATTATTATTATTATTATTATTATTATTATTATTATTATTATTATTATTACTACTACTACTAGTATTAGTATTATTACTATTATTATTACTATTATTATGATTATTATTATTTATTTTAATCCTATATCATTATCATTAAGTTAATTTTTATTACCCGATGTGCTATATTAGATTGTTAAATCGAGAAATAATTAAAATATGTCAAAAAATATACACATGGCTTTAATTGAAATATATCCATCAAATTGGAAAATTACAAATTTTATTTTACCTTTTCTATTTTGTCTTTATATTAAATTTTTGGGCAGGATGATTGATTGTAACAACTCAATACTATATTAAGGCGGTGGATCATTCCACCTAGTAATTACCTTTGTGCCCTTAATAAAAGAATTTTTATTGTACTAAATGATCCCACTCTATTAATGCATAATATGTCAAGTGCTAACAATTTGCGCATTATTTTCCACGATGTAATTGTCTCACCCGATAATCATTCTACAAAATTGGTAGAGTAGGGCTGGAAAGCTATGTGGCTAGCTCACAAGGGCTACGTTTCGGAAATTGTTAGAAAAACGAGAACCTGAATGAATAGAAATTGATACTCTGGGATAGCACCCTTTTACATTGCATCATGCTCATGCTATCTGTGGTGAACATTTAACATTTTGAATAAAACCCAAAAAGTTTCAGCATTCCACGGACCTATTCGTATTGGGAGCTCCAGAATACAAGGTCTTAAACTGGACTCCATTTCAATCCATCTTAGAACACAAGAAGTTTATGGCAGCTTTGTCTTCTTTGACTTTGGTGACCCATTTACCCCAAAGTTCGCTAAAGGATAACTTTGTAAGAAAGTCTTGTGCAGACCATTGTCTCGCGTGTAACCTTTCCTAGAACTATCATTACTTATCACATGCGAAGAAATTAAAAAAACTTTAAGGGAGACAAAGAGTGGAAGGGCGGTAAGATACCAAGAAATTTCCAGTGAAATTGTTTAGAAATTAAAAAAGTTTTTATGACTTATATACGAGTTATTAGGAATATGTGTGAGGATATAAAGACTAAAATAATGACAATAGAAAGATATACAGAGCACTTTTTTTTATCGATATTAGGTTATACTAAGGCTCTTCATTGAGCCCTTTTTGTTTACAATAGTGATGGATGAACTTACCGAGAATATTTAAGGAGATATATCTTGATATATGTTGTTTGCTAATGATATTGTTCAAGTAAATAAAACAAAAGAGGATATCAATGACAAGCTAGAACTTTGAAAGAATACGTTAGGATCGAAGGGTTTTAAATTGAGCTTAGAATGTAACTTCTCGGGTTATAAAGTAGCTCCCATATGAAGGTAAAGATTAATTCAGAAATTATATCATAAAAAGAATGTTTTAAGTATTTAGGATTTATCATCCAAATTAATATAGAGATTGATCAGGATTTGTTCATCGTATCAGATTAAGTTGATTTAAATAGAGAAGTGTATTAAGATTTTTATGTGATAAGAATATACAACTAAAACTCAAAGATAAATTATATCATTTAACGATTAGCTTAGTCATACTCTATATGATGGAGTATTGGTCATTTAAATAAATACATAGCCCAAAGTTAATAGTAATAGAGATGAGGATGCTTCATTAGATATATAACTTTATTAGAGGAAATATGGTTAGGAATATAATGGTAAGAGAAAAATTAAGGATGACTAATATTAATAAAAAATTAAGAGAAATAAAGCTTAAGTAGTTTGGACATATTAAGAGGGGAAATAATGCTCCAGTGAGACGAGAAGATTGTACTTAAGGATTGTAAGAGAAAGAAAAGAAAAGTCTAAGAAGAACCGGTAGAAAATGATTAAGAATGATATGACTTTGCTGGAATTTACCGATGATGTGATCTTCAATAGAAAACTTTAACTTTTTTGGATAAGGGTAAAAGATCTCACATAGAAAATTTTTCTTTTTGTTGTATTTCTTTTAAATATTTTCTTTTAGTCACATAACTTGTTTCTAGTCTATGAATTTAATGCGCAATACATTCCTCTTAATTATTTAGCCTAAATATTTTTTACTTAGCCTAAACATTTTCTTGTATTAACTTATTTGTTTTATTTATTTTCTTGTCTTATTTGTTATTTGTGTACTTATTTAATTATTTTATAATTTATTTTTAATCTTTATGTTATTGTGTATTTATTGTATTATTTATTTTAGTGTTTTTAATATCTTTATTTGTACATAGTTATTATTATTATTATCTTTTTCTTCGTATAACTCTATCAAAAACAACTTCTTTATCAGTTAGAGATAAGACTATGTATTATTGAATCTTTCAAAACTTCGTGTATCAACAAAATTTTTATTACAATATTGTTGTCTTTATTGTTGTTGTTATTATCATTGTATTCTTTTCCAAAGCAACAGTAAAAGTGATAATAAATGGTCTTTTAGACACTATAAGTGATGCACATTATGAAAAAAAAAAATCAAGCTGGTTTGATATTTACAGAACAAGCAATGAGAAGATAAAAAGGTGTAATGGAGTAAAGGAGCAGGCAAACCAAGAAACATGCATCTCAATGGAGTTATTAGATGGTATAAGGAAACGGAACTACCATACGTTCACATGCAATAAAATTGTGTGTTTTCCCTCGTCATCACGCTTAGAGAAGAGAAAAGAGAATTCCTCTTCAAAATCCCTTTCTCACTCTTTTTTTTTTTTTACTTATCTTTAAAATATTATTTTAATTAGAAATATATATATACATTTATATTATCATGTCAAAATAAAAGATGAGTTCATATTTACATGCCACACCATGCCATCCATTTTCATAGTAAAATTAATGGAGATGAATTGTGGATTATATATGTTTACAACAAATTGAAATTCTAGACATTTTATTGATATTTAATATACATATTCCTAAATGAATAAATTTATAAATTTAAAACGATATTTATGTTAATTTATATTCATTACTCATTACATATATAAATAAATTAAAGAGATCAAATTATTTTAAATCAATTTAAACTTAACAAAAAAATAAATATTTTATAGATCAATTATAAAATATTTAATTTTATCATAATTAGACTATATTTTTGAAAATAAGTGAACATATTTCTTTCTTCAGACACGTTTTAACATTAAAAAAAACTTTGTACTCTCTATTAATAATCTTTGAAAGAATATAGTTCTCTTTCAATTGTTGTGTGAATACCATTAAATATCGAATTTAGCTTGCGAAAAGAGAGTAACAGAAGATACAACGAAGTATGATGTCAAAATATGCTGTAATGTTTTATGTTTTATTTTTTGTTATGTTTATTATTTAATTGAGTTTGGAAACTAAAATGATCTTGATCACGGAAAATTTATATTTCTTCCTCGGTATTCAAAGAAAATATGTGCATTCATAAGTACGTTAAATATAATACCAATATCTTGAGATTGTGCTGTCATTCAAATGAAATAGACCAAAAATAAGCGTTACATATATTAAAAACGTTAAAATACTAACAATAAAATGAGCATATGCATAAAAACAATTTTGATTAGTGATTTTGCAAGATCAAATAAAATGTAAATAGTGTTTGAAAGATAATATTTAACAAAAATAAGTTAGATATAAAGTTTATATTATTATATGCATTTTTATTTAATATATAACTTAGATGAGTGTTAAGGAATTTAGAAGAGCAATTTTAAATTGTAAATACACGAGACTTTATCGTGCTACAAGCTGAAAATTTCCACACAAAAAAAAAGTGAACATAATTATCATTCCTTTCAAATTTGTACTATTGCATAATTTGTTTTATTTCTATATGACATCAATAATTAAATTACACTATATTAACTTCTCACCAATTTTTACAATTTTTCTTTATGTCTTCTTCAGATGCTTAATGTTACAAAGACTTTGTAGTTTGTAATGAATATTAAGTTGGTAAAATTTAATTACGGTAATATTTATTATGAATTCAACATGTATCTATTTTTAACTCTATCCACTAGATAAGTCTCTCGAATTTACATTTGTAACCTTGAAGAGATAAGATTAGTTTCGCAATAGATCCAGTTTGAGTTCAAAATTTTGTCAATGACCATTGTGGTGTGGTGGGACCAATATGTTTGAAGTAAAAAAAAAAAAAAGACTGTTCGTTTGTTTTAGATCGACAGAGTTGAAAGAAATAACGTTAGCAATCCGAATATGCTGTTTTGACTTTTGAGACATGGATTAGAACCAAGATTTTAAATTGTAAATCACGAATTATATTACAAACAAATTCAATATTATAAAAGTTACAGATATAATTCTGATAAATTATATAATTACTGTTAAGAATTATAATTTAAAACACATGTTAAACCTAATTTTTTAAATATATATAATTTATAATTACGAGAAAATTACACTTAATTTTAGTTTATTCAAATATTGACTTGAATTTCGTCTAAATTTATCCAAAATTTAAATTGTTGAATTTCTTCTTTGTTTCTAAATTATGAATCAAATTGATTTTCGAGTCATTAAGTAGATCATTTAATCATTCATTCCTTTTATTTTTCCGCATCTGTTCAAGCTACACTTGGCTTTCTCCACCGAATTCTAAAGGTAGTAGATATTTGCTATTGAAAAAAAGGTCATTTAACCACTTGACGCGTAACTTCCGAAAAGGGCACAAATTTCGTCCTTGTAATACACTTTATTTGGTAGGAATAGACGAATAGCATAGCATATTGAAAAAGCCAAGTTGTTTCACAACCCAAAAGATCAACGTACTGATGTCAAATAGACGAACAGGATAGCACATTGAAAAAGCCAAGTTGTTTCACAACCCGAAAGATCAACGTACTGATGTCAAATAAACGAATAGGATAGCACATTGAAAAAGCCAAGTTGTTTCACAACCCAAAAGATCAACGTTCTGATGTAATTAGACAGAATGTATCTGGACAAATTATGTAGCCAAGGCTCTCATTTTCTACTAGCACTATAAGAAAATGAGTGTTTAACAATAAAAATTACTGACGGAATATAGAAGTTTTCTGTCGGCAAGGGAATTTTCCATCAGAAATTATCGACCTCATGAGTTATGAGAGAAACGGTCGTCGGTAATCTTTAGCGACAAAATAGATATATTCTATCGGTAATTTATTGAGGACATTGGAATGTTAAAGTCCGCCGGTAACATTAACAACAAAAAATTTCTATTCCGTTGCTAAATATTACCGATGAACAAAGTTTTAAATATCCGTTAGAAAATTAACGACGGTAAGTTGTGTTATGTCGGTAAATTTAGCGACGGTCATGGTGTTGAGGTTCCATCGAAAAATCTAGTGATAGTAAGTTTTTTCGTCGGTAAATTATTTACTGACAAAATGTTCTTATTCTGTCAGTAAATTTAATACTAAATGTACTGACGGAATTATAAATACACCGATATTGTTTTTTTTTTCCATACATTTAAGTTGTAAATATAATTTTGATTGATATTTAATTTCTACAATTATTTAGTGATAATATATTGAATTTTTCTACATTTAATTTATCTAAACAATAAGTTGAATGATAATACAAAGTAAAAATTATTTTAATTGATAATAAAAAATTTATTATCTACAACAATAAATATGTAATTCATACAAAACGACTTGAGAGTAGCAAAACTAAGCTATGCAGTTGGTGTAGGTGGATGGTCTGATTACTGCGATGAGGTGCTGCTCCGTCCCTTCAAATGATCTACCTCATTTCAGAGCTAGGTTATGTACTCCATCAACTATTGCAACTGAGTTGCCAGCAGCTGTACTGTGCTCTCAAGCTGAATGACTCTCTTATTGGACGCAAACCGCCTACTAGATGCAACTATACTGGATATAGAGGATTGCGAATAGCATGCAAATAAACATAAGCCAAAGATCCTTCCATGACGGTCTCTACCACTCACTGCATCATGATATGCTTGACTCTCATCAATAATTTTAGAGTATTGAGACTGTTGTTGAATGTTTTCTTATATTTGATCCTATCAAGAGGCAAAATTTATATTAATAAATGATAATTACTAAGAATCAATATTAAAGCATAAATTTCACATCATCGGGTGTTGACGAAGGTCACACCATCATACTTTTTAGTGTGGGTGTGCAAAAAGAGTTGACCGAGTGTAGACTTCCTGTCCATAGACTTTTCCTGCATCAGAATAAAATGTTATATATGAACTACAATTTTCAAAATTTTCGATGAGTTTTCTCTATTTTTATTATATTTATCCCTTGTTGAACAAAAAAAGTAACTCAACAACACAATTATATATGACACCAGACATTTATAACATTATCATTTTCTATAATACACATATATTTTCATTCCAAAATTCACACATCAAATTAAATTGAAATACATCAAAGTAAAAAAGTGAAAATATAAATGTAAAGTTTAAATACTTACAAGATTCTCTACATGCTACTGGCGAGTAATAGATCCTCTGGTGTGTATGAGAAGACTCTTACCCCTCGATCCTTCACATCTATTAGCAGAATTACGCTCTGAAATGGACGTTGCTTCAGGTGATATCCAATATTGTTGTCAATGACTCCATTTTTCTTCAAATATATAAGGAGGTCATATACTAGTCTTGTGTATCGCACCAAGAAAGTCTCTATAACGTGTACGAGCTCACTTCTCCCATACTTTATAAATTATTGCGCCAAATTTGGAGTCTTAAAAAAATTCTTTCTAAAATGAAAAGAAAAACATACTATCTAATTAATTTATAAAATTAATTAGATAAAAAATAAAAAAGAATATATTTGTTGTATCTCAAACTCCTGATAGTAAAAATCCTTTGTTATTTGAGAGATATTCTTCCATATTTAACCCTCAGGATCAATCTTCTCTTTAAACTTGGATGTCATGTTTCTTGAGCACTAGTACTATTGTCGCCTACAACCAAATTCAAAACAAAATCAACTTCCGTTAATACAAATTAATGTAGTAGTAAAATTGGGTATCGTTCTCACGAAGAATTTTAACGATATAGAGTTTACAAGTTCAAAACTAAAATAAAGTAACCGAGGGGGGGGGGGGGTTCCAATTCACGTAAATTCAAGAGTGTAGAAATGACAAAATCAAAAATTAACAAAAATAATTGAATATGAAAATTTAATAGAAAAATCTCGATTTCGGGTTACCGATGTTATCACACTAAAATGGATCCTTGATATAAAATTCAGTTCATCAATAAACATTCATTGGGGGATGTTTTCTCTTAAGTATAAATGAATAGAAACATGTATTCTAAGCATTCTTATTAATCAACAACCTAGATATGATCGTAGGTTCAATTGAATAATAGCTTTAAGAACTAAGAAATCAATGAATAAGATAACACATGTACAACATGCATTTAATCAAGATGAGTATTTTCTTAGAATTTCCTGCTCTAATGTAAAGAAGGTAATCTTAATTGCTACTTGTGATTAACAAAACTGAACGTCATATTTCATTAATCTAGCTTTTAAACAAATCAATTACTAGTTGTGCAGCTAAAAATCAATCAAGTCAATTAGAAAAAGTAATTCGGAAGACACTCAACGTTCATCAATAAAATAAAATTTATTGCAACATATTACACATAATAGATGATAACATGGCTCCCCTCAACTAAGAAAAGGGGTTTAGCTACTCATAACGAAAGTAAAAATCAAAGAGATAACAAAACACATAGTCTCCATCCCTAGTCTTTTCCTAAAGAATACGAAAATCTCTAGAAGAAAAATGTAGAAATGTAAATTGAACTGAACTGAAAGAAAAAATACTGCAGAAAATTATAAAACTATGCTAACTTAAGGGATAACGTGAACAGTAACGTGTTTTCTTCTTTTATGCCTTTTCGATCCCTTCACTCTCCATCATCTTTTGCAGATCACACCTCCCACGTAATCAGGTTGCAAATCTCCAGCAACCTGATCTTCCAAGATTATGAAAATCTCAAACGAATCATATTTGAATTTGAAAACAAATCTGCAGATATTTTTCATCCTTGCACATGCCTATGTTTACTCACTGAATTTGCTGCCAATCTGCAAATTTTAGGTTTTCTTTGTTTACTTTACATCTTTTTGACTCAATTTCATCTCTTTAATGTTGAAAATCATCTTAGAATATTTAAGAGACAAATCCATCAATTTTGAATAAAAATTTCAACATATGAGAGAGATTTATATACCAAATGAATGCAAATGACAACTTAACAAGCACGTTTCAGACGAAACCAACCCAAAATATAAGCAATTTTATATCATTTTCAAATCAAAACCTATAACTTCAGTATAAACATTTGGTGTTATTATGCACATATTTTCAATCACAAATTGTTGACAATTATGATGTAGGTTATTCCATCTACTCCCTTAGCTCCAAGTTGGAGCTTGCCTCCTTCATCCACAACATTTACCCTTGATATCTCTGTTAGTATAGGGGTGGTGGATGGTGTAGGGCTGATGGATGGTGTAGCAGGGCTGTTGGATGGTGTAACAGTAGGTACAAAAGGTGATGCCTCATTTGATGTATAGTAGTTGGAGGTGCAACACCTGAGTCTGTAGCAGCTGCAGAATGTGACACTTGACCTGGAAAGTAACTGGCTCCAAATCATGGTAACCTTAACCTTGGTTGCATCATATCCTGTTTTCTCTTTGATGACATATTTTTAACCTGAATTTAACTTTTTATTAAATATTTCAGTAATAGAACAATATAAATTGAATATATAACAATCAATTGTTGAAGCAATAATAAATTTTGTCATATAATATTTTATTGCAAACACAAATTAATCGATATCATGATCACTTAATTGCAAATCAAAATCATCATCATCATCTTTTTCTGAAGATTTAAAATCAAACTCAGGATCCTCTTTAGATCTCTCGCCCTCCTCATTCTCTCCAGTAAAAATTTCAATATATTCATTATTTGGATCGTTCAAAAGTTCATTCTCGTCATATATAACACATGCATTTATTTCATAAACATCTTCCCGAAACGCTTCACTTTCAATTCTCTTATTTTCTCTTTTTTCATGCAATTCAGAAATACTTCTATGTTTTACTTTACAAACGACCAACCAATCTGACTTATCTTATCGTAAGCTGAGAAAAGGGACATAATACACTGGGATCGTTTGCATCATCAACATAAAAGGTTCAAATTGTCTAAATCTTCTTTGGTGGTTGATTTCAACTATTTTGTATCAGTTATGTACTTTTGTACCAACATTAGGAGTTGGATCAAACCAGTCACACTTAAATATCACACTCCACTTTATTGACAATGTAGGTACGCAATTTCAACTATCTTAATAATTTTACCATAGTAATCCATCAATTCTCTTTGTATGCAAACCCTACTATTTATTGTTGCCATGTTATGACCAGGATATTCTATATAAAATTTGTATCTATTAACGAAATACACCTAATAGGATTTAACAGTTCACAAAGGTACTTTCACAAGATCACATATAAATTTGTTCTTGATTGGATTTTCTGAGGCCTAGAAAAAATCATACTAAATAGTATAATGTCATTTGAACACTTTGATATGATAATTCAACTATTTCAATAATTGCAATTGAAAACTTACATATTTCTCGAACCATTGAGGAAAGTATCTTTCAACTTCTTTATTGATATCATCCTGTGATTTTTGGGGCATTAGCTTACGTAGCCATTTCTATTATAATTGAAAGGAATTATTATATATTTTATTTGTGAACAAAACTAGCTTCGAAAACCTAAATAATCAATTTGAAATCAATTTCAACTTACTGCATGAGAGGTCGAACCTCTTGACAATTTAATAAAATGTAAACATAGGCAACCTCTATTTCTTCCTCTGTTAACATTCTTCTTATTGACTATCTATATGTTCATCCAGGATATGTGAAAATGGATAAGTTACCATCAACATCACCTGTTCCTCCCCTATTTTCATTATGAGAAACTTTTATTTCTCTTGTTTCCACATGTGGCTCAAAATAATGTGAACAATATATACTTACTTCCCGCACTAAATAAGCATTACCTATCAAATCTTCAACTCTAGCCTTGTTTTTTGACATTTTTCTTTATGTAATGCAAATACTTACATTACAAATAGCTATTGATTTACAATTCTGTGATTAAAACACTTTATAACTCCTATTTAAATACTTACTATAATTACCTCTCAAAATGGATATATCCATCGATATTAAATTAGACCAGTAAGTTTAGCTAAATGGACGGGTGGATGCTTCATACAATCAAAGAAGCTTGGAGGAAAAATCCCTTCTAATTTGCACAAGATTACTGGAATTTTCTTTTCTAGTTTTTTCATTTCAACCAACTTTATTTCATATGATGTTAAGGTTTTGAAAAACAAATTTAATTATGTTATAGCTTCCCAAACCTTATTTGGTAGCAACTCCCAAAATACAATTGGAATTAGCCTTTACATAAATACATGACAATCATGACTTTTCATCCCAAATAATTTGTACTTCCTCATGTGCACACACCTTGCCAAGTTTGAAACATATCCATTGGGAAACTTCAGAGTTTTCAACCATTCAAACAAAATTTTCTTTTGTTTTTTGTCCAAAGTGTAATATGCTTTTGGATATTTACCTATGCGAAGATCTTTATCTAACTCATTCATTCTACAAAAAAGCTTCAAATCAGCTCATGATTTTGCATTTTTTGCTTTGTCTTCCCTTCAATGTTCATTATGATAATGAACAAATTGTCAAAAATATTTTTTTCAATATGCATCATATCTAGATCATGACATATCAAATTATTTTTCCAATATGGCAAATCCTAAAAGATGCTTTGTTTCCTCATAAAGTTTTTACTAATGCTTGTATTAACTTCATCAACTTCAAGTTTTGTAACTTTCAGCAACCCTAATTAATCAATTTCCTGAAATATCTCTTCACCAGCTTTGTGAGGGGGAGTGGGTGTTTATACCATCCTATTTTTAGTGAACTTTTGTTTATTGTGTCTAAATGGATGATCTTGAGGAAGAAATTTCCTGTGGTTGTTAAAACAAGATGTTTTGGCCCTGTTTGGAAGATAAAACACATCAGAATCATTGTCACAATTAGGATAAGCCAATTTCTCAGCTGTGCTCCATCCAGACAAGATAACATATTCCAGAAAATCATTAATAGTCCACATCAAAGCTACTCTCAACATAAAATTTTGTTTAAGAGACACATCATATGTCTCCACACCATATTCCCCAAGATGATGCAATTTAGATACCAATAGTTGTAAGAATACATCAATTTTATGTTTTGGATTTCTAAGCCCTAGCTTAATCACTGTCAAGAACATATATGCCTCATTCATACACATCCATGGAGGTAAATTATAAGGAGTAATATAATTGACCATGATGGATATTGTTGGCTGAATTGACCAAAAGGTTGGAATCCATCTGTCAACAATCCCAACCTAACATTTCAACTTTCAGCTGCAAACTCATAATGGGTGTTATTAAAATATTTCTATGCTAGTGCATCTGATGGATGGCTCATTATTTCATCTTTCTATTCATGTTCCTTATGCCATCTCATGTGAGATGCAGTAACATTATAGGCATGTAGTCTTTGAAGTCTCAAAGTTAGCAAAAAATAATATATTCGCTTTCAAAGTACTAATTTCTGTTTTATAGTACGCTTGATAGGTTTGAACCTAGATTGACCACAAAATTTGCACTTTTATAATTCCACATCATCTCCTCAAAACAACATAATCCCAATTTGCAACAATCAAAATTTTCAACTAGCAAACCAAGACCCCTAATAAATTTCTTCATATTGTAAAAATTATCAACCATTGTATGATCAGGAGGTAATGATTCATTATACTAAGTACGAATTTTATCAAAACTTTGATCAGAAATATACCCTTCAGACTTTAGGTTCAATATTCGAGCAATTGAAGACAATTGAGTCATCGTCTCATAATTTGCCCATAATTCTTGGTCAATTGATTGTAATAAGTTAAAAAGTTGTTTTCCATGTGGGTTTGGTTCTTCTTGAAGATTTTCTATATTTTCTTGAAAGGTATAATTGGCTGCATCGTAAACCATTTAGATGTAAAGATTTTCAGTTGCACCTATATTATTTGTTCTAAATTTAGTCCCCCTTCAAACTCATCCATATTTATTGATGAGTTTACGTCATTACCACTTGAGGATCTATAAATCAATGGCTCCCTATTAAAACCCATTTTTTTAACAAATGGAGATTCACTTCATCAATAGGAAGAAAAAGAATATGTTTGTACTTTTTACATGGATATATGATCTTTTGGCCACCCATATATGCAGGTTAAGAACATGCATAGTGAATAAAAGCTTCAACTCTGTCAATAAACTCAGGATTAATGAAACCATCATGTGTTAATCATCTATATATCCAAGATCAATCAACATTACTCATTTATGCAAAATTGTTATTTAAAAAAGTGATTTAATAGTTAGTATCCTTCATTTCTCCTAAGTTTATAGAACGTTTAATCTTTACTTTACACAACATCCCCTAAGTTTTTATAGGTCTCTGAGTATTTCCCTTCTAACACTACATCAAGCAATCACATTGAAGTTTAAGTATTTATGTTTGAATTAATCATCTACAATTGATTTTATACTATAGTATGTGTCATTGTTTACACCTGTGAATCAAAAAAGTAGTTCTCACTGTGACTCCTAGGCTTGTGAAATTTTTCATCGATAAGCCTCATGGGAGTTACATAGGTTTCTAGCCTATATACCATCCTAGCAATTTATTACGTAAAGAACTATCATGTCTATTAAACCTATGAATTTCTTATGTTAATACTAAGTTTGAATTAATCACATTGAAGTTCAAGTATTTATGTTTGAATTAATCACCTTCAATTGATTTTAACACTATAGTATGTGACATTATTTACACCTGTGAATCGAGAAAGTAAGTTCTTGCTGTGATTTCTAGGCTCGTGAAAATTTTCACTGATAAGCCTTATGCGAGCTATATTACCGATTTTCAGCCTATATACCGTCCTAGAGGTTTATTATGCAAGGAGCTCTCATAAATTTCTTATGAGTTTCCTCTAAAGGGTTTCTTATGCAAAGAAGAAAATTTTGTTTCATTATTATGCATTGGATCATTCATAAGATCTCAAACTCATTCCACATATAACAAATACTTATGTAATTCATATATCTACTCATTAATGATTAAATCAAAACCTAAACATAAATGCTTAGACTATTATAGAAGAACTTAAAAACTCATCATTGATTATAAGAATATTGTAAACAACACAAAATCAATACCTCCTTTGCATTCAGCAAAACCCAAACAAAAATACTCCTTCTATTAAAGCAACATATATAGTAGACATTAGTTGGATGACTTACCTGGATGGACGAACAACTATAGACTACAAAGAAGAAAAATAAGCGACACTCTTCAACACAAAATAGGGCCTACCAAAAAGAAATTATCATATTTAGTATAATACACTTGTTCAATAGTTTTGTATGTATGTTGCATACAACACCAAATTTTACTATAAGCATTAACACTTAAAACTCATGTGATATATACCAACACAAGTAGAACACTCCCAACACTTTAACATAATTGTAACAGAACTTTCATGCATTTTTCATATTGTAGATATAAACATCAAGTTTTTAAAGGCAAAAATAACTATAACGCTTTTGATTATTTGGATTGGAAATTCATCTTAAGTTCTTTACAAACTCTTGGGTTCCTTGTTGAATTAGATAGAATAATGGATAATTATAGTTTCCTATGACATTCTAATCAATAAAGAGCCATCAATATTATACCATTTGGTGATTACTTGTAGAGAAACTACCATCTATAACGCATAATATCTTAATGGAATCATTAATCGATCGTACATAAGTATTCTATCATGGAGTGAATTGTTGTCCTTTCGTTGGGACTTTACCATCTACAGTTATATAGGGATTCTAGGATCCACCTATAATGTCATACCATATAGCTCTTCTGGGTGTAGGTATAAATAATTAAAATAAGACTCCACAGAATTCCAGGTTAAGTTTTGTATAATTATCACCATTCTCATATATATCATATCGAAATATTCATATGTCTCATATTCATCAAATTTCTTAAATCATGAACATTTAAAATCCATTTCCCATATTTTACACTCATTTTTTGCTCAAATCAATTTCAATATTTATACATATGTATTACTTAATCACAAAACTTCTACAATATTAACTTATTTAAAAAGCAACCTAATTTATTGATTTTATTCAAACTCATATAATAAAATTCATAAATAAGAAGCAACATAAAAACATGAAAGGAATAGAAGAAACCTGAGATTACATTGTGAAAACTTGAAAACCCTTAAAAGGAACTTTAGAGAGAATGGGGAGAGATAAGAACAACCTTACATACTTTTGAAACTTTTAAAATTTATTTAGGGTCGATTTAAGAGAGGTGCTTGCTTTAAAAACCTAATTCAACTACTTAAACTTATTTAAAAGGTGAAAGCAAGTAGGTGACTACTTTAACAATTGGTTACTAAAACAACCATAACCTCCCCTACATATCTTAAAATCTCATGATTTATAACCCTAAGTAAGCTAAACACATAAAGCTAAAACTTTTGTGTTTTATACTTCTTAAAAATGTTACTCTAACTATATGAAAATCACCAAAAAAATAACCCCTACAGCATACTCCCAAAAATGAGCTTACAATCCTTAGGCTTATCAACTCCAAAACATACCCTAACCTAAACCAACACCAATTGAACTTCCAAAAAAAACTTACAAAACCTAAACAATATATGAAACATTGAGAAACACTTAGCATATAACATGTAAAGAAGAATGACCAACTCTACAAATTAAGTATACAAAAGTAAAAAATCTAAGATGTTACAATTCTTATGAACTATGAAATTCCCATAAAATTTAACCATTCGACTAAACATTACGAAAAGCCTAATATTTGGAATTGAATTTTAATTGAAATTTATTTAAAGCTTAAATCTTCTTGTACCTTTCCAAAAGGTTGGTAGGCAATAATATGGTTCGGATCATAGATATATTTCCTTAGCATTGACACAAATATAAACATCATGAAAATATTAAGTACATTAGTAAGACCAAATGACATAGTTAATTAGTTATATGAATCCAAATTAGATTCATTGTTCCAAATTATATAAGTTTACATAGCATGCAACTGATACATTATGTTTGCTAACATAATTACGAATAATATCTACAAGAGCAAAATCCTTTCCTAAAATATGAAATCGATAATGCATAAGTTCATTAGTGTGATTTTATCTGAATTTTGGTTATAAAAGATAGATATAGATGGTGCAAGTAATTCACTTATCACGATTACATAAGTGGTTTTATCTTAATTTTGGTTATAAAATATACATAGATGGTGTAAGTAATTAAATTCACTTAACATCACGCAATTACATAAGTGCTTCCGAATCTACTATTATAAAAGATAGACATAGGTGGTGCATATGACATATAAATATGAACCTACTATAATAAATGATCTAGGATGCCATTCCTTATACCACAATTTTAACACACAACACATGTAAATTCCAAAGTAGTTTTATTCATCAATAGGCACACATACTTAGCTAAAGTGTTATTTGATCTCTATAATTCAACTCAATAACAATGTATAATAAGAGTATCTTACCTTAGGTATAACTGTCATTATCTTAATATCGGTATGATTCAGGAAACACTTCAACTCCCTATATAAAAAAAGAGAGGTTAGACATATAAATAGGAAGGTGTTAAATCATGAAACAAACAACTAAAACCTACTTATATATGTATGCAACACTTAATTCATTAGCTTCATAAAAATATTAAATGCATTAGTAAGACCAAATGACATAATTAATTAATCACATGAATCTAAATTAGATTCATTATTTCAAATTATACAAGCAATTGTCTTCATTGTAGTAATTTATACAAATTAAAAAAGTAGCACTGTAGTAATTATCCAAGCACTCCCTGTAGCATCCCACTCCCGCAAGACCCAAACTCGACATCGAGGGTGATATCCGAGCCTGTACCTCACGAGGGTGTTATGCTAGAACAGTCAAAACAGTTCAAAAACTCAGTATGACATTTTTATTTTGAAAACAATGGTATGCGCGGAATTCAATAAACGATTTGAGCCCGCTTTAATTCGAAAACATTTTCGATCATAAAACAATTTCAGTTATAAAAGACACTCCACAGTATTTAATTATTACATGAACAAAAATCCATAGCCAAATTGGGCCCAATGCTATTCCTGAACACTTTCAGTAATCACATTACAAATATGGCATTAGCTAATTGGGACCCACTGAAATACAAAGCGCTATTTTGCGGAAATTTCATAAATACAAATTTACACAAGAA
>JANIJH010000225.1:84428445-84438835 GCA_024520975.1 Erythroxylum areolatum | reverse complement strand
ATGAACATGGAAATGCATCTCTAACTCTTATTAATCACTCGCATTTACTATTCTAATCCTTCCACAAGTAATGGGATGTTATACAAATAATAAATAGAATTCTGGTTTTATTCTCAAATAATGGAAGACAACTATCATGTTCATAACATGTACTTAATATTTTATTAAGGGATTTAAAATTTCAAAAATTTCTGGTTTCATCAAAATAATATAATCTCATTATATATATAATTTCAAACATAATCCAATAATCAAAGAAATTATTTAAAACTTTTGCTTAATTCTAATTATTGATTTGATAAAATTTTATTTAATAATTCAACTTTTTAAAAATTAAATTACATTCCAAAATTTTTCCTAATAATAATACCCTTTGAAAACAAATTTCAAAATTAGTAAAACATTTTTCAATTTTATTAGGAGTATAGATTAATTTAATCTCTATTAAATTAATTAAAAGAAAATTTAGGGTTTTAAAAACATTTAAAAAACACATAAAAGGGATTAGGAGGGTGTCTAAATGAGGACTGCACGCGTTAGTCAACATCTGCGACAAATACTTCTCCAAAACGGTGGGCGGACACACGCCCATCGACTTCTCCAGAAGCATCCATCTGCTTCTCCAACTCCCTCCCTTGTTCTTCGAACCACACCCACGTCGCTCCATCAACCCACGTTTGTGTTTCTCACTGTCGGCTTCTTCGAACTGCCCAAACGACGCCATCCACAATGTCGTCTGTGGTGCCACGTATGATGGGCGATTAACGTCCATCGTCTGGTGTCGCCATTCGATGGGCAATAATTGCCCCAGCGACGTCAACTGATGGCATCACCTGTGATCCCTGCCCTAGCGACGCCAACTGATGGCGTCGAAGACGGTCTCTATAGATGGGCAAAGCCATCTTGTTCAGTAAATGCAAGTAGAAAACCAAAATCGAAGAAGAACACAAGGCAGTAATCACAAAAACAATGAAAAACACAATCACAAACATGAATAAGCAAGGTTGTTTGACCTGGAAAAATTATGGCTTTCATCAATCAATTTTTAGAATTAAAACGCAAGACAAGCATTGTAAAACAAATTCCACATGCAAAATAATCTTGTTCTTGTTCCAGAATTAGAACATGCACAAACGCAGAAAACATATATCACCCATCGTGTTCACCCCAAAAAAATTAGGGTAGTAAGAATTAGGGATTTCAAATACGCAAGCAATATAAGGATTTCAGAAATCCTAAACAGTCAGAAAAACACAAGGTTCACAGATCAATTTTTAGAACCATTATATAGTCATCGTATATGCTCAGAGAAGAAAATTCTATATTCAAATGGATGCAATCGTGCATAATCAATAGGGTAGAAACACAAATGGATAAAGAATAGTCACGAAGAACAGTTTCTGGAAATAGCTTCGGAAAAGACAAAAGCCGAAGTTTAATACATCAAATCAACAATAATCAAGCCTATAATTCAAGATTAACAATTAAAGGAGACTCTGATACTACTGTTGGAATCCAACCGTGATCGAATCATAGACGCAGCAGAAAAATAAAATTTTTTACGAATTCCTAGTAGATCCCGATAATTAAATAAACTTGAATAAAACATAAATCAATTTAGAAATCGTAGCTTGTTCGCTTTTTGTTAAAAAATATTTGAAACTGTTTCCGATTGATCAATCATGACCTATTCTAAGTGTTCAGCCTCTCTGATAGTATCCGCAGAGCAATTCTTAAACTGCGTTGAGAGGAAGAAGATAAAAAGTGCTAGCTTCTAAAAAGACCTTCCCTTTAAATAGAAAAATCATGACAATTTATTATTAAAGTTAAATCTCTTTAATTACAATTAAAATCAAATTCTAATTAGAATTAATTTAATTTTAAAAAATCAAATATCTCATATTTGATCCCAAATTTTCTCAAACTTTATAATTAAGTCAACTTAATTAAATTGATTTTTCTTTCACAAATTACTCTTTGATTTGTGACCCATCAAGTTCCTAATAAATTGGCAATGATTATAAATTATAATTCTAATTCACAATTAGAATTAAATAAATTAAAACTTCTTTTAATTTATCTTTAATTTTTTAATTAAATAATTCATAATCATAAATTATGATTGATGTCTAGCAACATGTCATTATTACCTAAATATCAAGAATGTCAAAGTGGTTGATTTAATCTGTCTATTCATGGCTATAATGTATAATTTAATCATTTCGTCATTCAATATTCTAATTGAGCAGAGTATGGATACGAAGTCTACTCTTATCATCCAATAATGTTTGTTCTTTCTAATTAGTAATTGATTTATAATTGAAATTTGAAAACTCTTTTTCAAATATCAATTCACTCTAGCTAGAGAATTCCATAAATCATTACTAATCAAGAACAGTAGAATATTCTCTCTAATTACTTTAGAGTGACGAATCCTATATTGACTGACAAATCCTATATTGACTTACTCAATTATCTACATATGGTTCATATTATATCTAATTACTACCTACTGAATTATCCTAAGACGATTCATAAGTAGCATCAAAACACAATAATTCTCATACTAGATACCTAGGTAATCTCAAGTCTGAAGATCAATTATACAACCATCATTATGAGATAATCTATAGACATATAATTAATATTCCATTTGAAATTCTCATAATCAGGTCAGTTCAGTAACTTATTCTCTAATAATCACCCACACATTAGTTTAAGTATCTCTATACTTAAATTTATGATATCAATTACTTTCTTCATAAGAAAGAAACATAATGTGTGCTAGTTTTATCATTTCAACCATGTCCAGTCTTGATGAAACTACAACTAGAAACATTTAGAATAATGCATAAGTGTAAATTGGATCTCATAATTATGATCTCGTCATAATTTCAATTATACAGTAATTATTCCAAGGAATTATACAGTAATTATTCTAAGGATTTTATCTTTAGTATTAAAACATAAAATGTTAATTAAATTAATACATAAAAATAAATAAAGCCTTTTTATTAATTAAAATATAATGTCATACAGTAATACGCTTCCAATTGATTGGCTGCAAGGGCATAACCTCGCAAAAAAAACTAAACAGAGTCTTTTTTTTTAAACTTCCCTAGACTATTTGATTTATAATGTCACATTTCATCCATGTGTATAACTACCACTGAAATCTAGTCCAATAAAACTGCATCAATAAGCCAGAATTCTATAGTTACTCATGGTACTAACAAACTCGAGGTTAAATAACCTCCATATGACAACTGATGGGTCTTGAATGGGCAATCAAAGATGGGAGAATTGGATAATAAGAAATAAATAACTAAAAATAAAAAATTATAAAAGAATTAGAACGCTCACTATTAACGTCATATGTGTTCTAACACTTCAAAAACATTTAATTTCTATATATATATATTGGAATATGTTCATTAACTACATATTTGTTTTTTGGATGGATTTAGTGGCAATGAAGTCCAAAGCTAATGAAACTAAAAAAAAAAGTAAAACAAAACTTATTTTAGGTATACAGCCTAATCTCTAAATCTCATTTACAATCACAATTGAATTTTCATAGAATCATTGGAAATATAACCATTTAGTTATCGTAAATTCATTTTTTAGGATCATCTATGTTTTTGAGTTTTAACATCCAATTTATATATTTGTTACAGTTATATTTTTTATATTCTTCATTAAATAATTTACACACAAGGATGATTTTTTTTGGTAAAGTATCAAATTGTACACTACAAGAAAATGGGTTCTTAGCGATGGAAATTACCGATAAAATTTGAAAATTTTCTGTCGACAAGCGAATTTGCCAATGGAAATTATCAACTATATGAGTCATCGAAGAAACGGTCATCGATAATCTTTAACGACGATAATTTACCGATGAATAATTTTTTTCTAAGTGCATCAATAATTTTATTGACGAAATAGAAATATTCAATCAGTAAATATTATCGACAGATAAAGTATTGAAAAATCTTCAAAACATTTAGTGACAATAAGTTGTGTTCTGTCGATAAATTTAGCGATGAATATTATATATGCTTCGATAAATTTAGCGATGGTTAAGTTTTTAAAGTTTAATCAAAAAATTTAGCAACGGTAAGTTTTTTCATCAGTAAATTATTTACAGATGGATATGATAATTCCATCAATAAATGCACTGATATTGTTTGTTTATTTTTCATACATTTAAGTTGTAATTTTAATTCCGATTGGTAATCTTATGATTGATATTTAATTTCTACTATTTTTTGGTGATAATATATTAAATTTTTTCTACATTTAAATTATCTAAACAGTAAGTTAAATGATAATATAAAGTAGAAATTATCTTAATTGATAATAAAAATTATTATCTACAACAATAAATATGTAATTCATACAAAATGACTTGAGTAGCAAAACTAAGTTATACAGTTGTTGAAGGTGGATGGTCTTACTGTTACGATAAGGTGCTGCCTCTCCCTTTCAACTCATCCATCTCATTATAAAGCTAGGCTATGTACTCCATCAGCTATTGTAGCAGAGTTACTAGCATCTATCCTGTGCTCTCAAGTTGAACGACTCTCTTATTAGATGTCGACCGCCTACTAGATGCAGTTATACTGGACGTGGAGAATTGCGAATAACATGTATTTGCAAATGAACCTAAGCCGAAAATCCTTCCATGACAATCCCTACCATCCACTACATCAAGATATGCTTAACTCTCATTAACAATTTTAGAGTGTTGAGACTGTCATTGAATGCTTTCTTGTATTTGGTTCTATCAGGAGGCAATGTTTATATTAATAAGTGATAATTATTAAGAATTAATATTAAATCATAAATTTCGCAAACATTAATTTCTTTACATCCAGTGTTGACAAAGGTCACATCATAATGCTTCTTAGTGTGGGTGTGTAAAAAGAGTTGACGGGGTGTAGGCTTCCTGCCCATAGACTTTTCTTACTTTAGAATAAAATGTTATAAATGAACTACAATTTTAAAATTTTTTGGCAAAGTTTCCTCTATTTTATGATATTTACGCCATGTTGAACAAAGAAAGTAACTCAACAACACAGCTATATATAACACCAACCATTTATAACATTATCATTCTTCATAATACACATATATTTTCTTTCTAAAATTCACACATCAAATTAAATTGAAATATATCAAAGTAAAAAAAAATAGAATATAAATGTAAAGTGTAGATACTTACAAGTTTTTCTGCATGCTCCTGGTAAGTAATAGATCCTTTAGTGTGTACGGAAAGACTCTCTCCCCCCAGTTCTTCAATTCTGTTGGCAGAATTGCACTTTAAAATGAACATTGCCTTAGATGATGTCCAATACTGCTACCAATGACTCCATATTTCTTTAGATATATAAGGAGGTCGTACATTAGTCTTATATAGCGCACCAAGAAAGTCTCTATAACGTATACGAGCTCACCTCTCCCATACTTTATATTTTAGACTTCTTAAAAATGTTACTCTAACTATATGAAAAACACCACAAAAAAACCCTACGACATAGTCCCAAAAATGAGCTTACAATATTTAGGCTTATTAACTCCAAAACATAACCTATCCTGAACGAACACCAATTAAACATCTAAAAAAACTTATAAAGACACCTAAACATTATATGAAACATTGAGAAGCACTTAACATATAGCATTCAAAGAAGAATGACCAACTCTACAAATTAAGTATAAAAAAGCCAAAAACCTAAGATGTTACAATTCTTGTGAACTATAAAATTCCCCTAAAATTTTCACCATTTGACCAAACATTGCGAAGAGCCTAATATTTGGAATCGAATTTTAATTGAATTTTATTTAAAGCTTAAATCTTCTTATACCTCTCCTAAAGGTTGGTAGGCAATAATATGGTTTGGATCATAGATATATTTCCTTAGCATTAACACATATGTAAACATTATGAAAATATTAAATAAATTAGTAAGTCCAAATGATTTAGTTAATTGGTCGTATGAATTCAAATTAGATTCATTGTTTCAAATTATTATCAGTTACATAGCATGCA
The DNA here is from genome assembly GCA_024520975.1 of Erythroxylum areolatum. Classification (NCBI taxonomy): domain Eukaryota; kingdom Viridiplantae; phylum Streptophyta; class Magnoliopsida; order Malpighiales; family Erythroxylaceae; genus Erythroxylum; species Erythroxylum areolatum. Next base: position 84,432,780 of record JANIJH010000225.1, on the reverse strand, counting down.
ACTGATACATTATTTTCACTAACCTAATTACCAATAATATCTACAAGAGCAAAATCCTTTCTTAAAATATGAAATCGATAATCTATAAGTTCATTGGTGTGATTTTATCTAAATATGGCTATAAAAGATAGACATAAATGGTGCAAATAATTAAATTCACTTAACATCACATGATTAGATAAGTGATTTTATCTGCATTTTGGTTATAAAACATAGATATAGATGTTGCAAGTAATTAAATTTATTTAACATCACACAATTACATTAGTGCTTCCAATTCTATTATTATAAAAGATAGACATAGATGATGCATATGACATATAAATATGAACCTACTATAATGAATGATCCAGGATGCCATTCCTTATATCACAATTCTAACACTCAACAAATGTAAATTCCATACTTATTTTATTCATCAATAGGCATACATACTTAACTTAAAGTGTTATCTGATCTCTATAATTCAACTCAATAACAATGTATAATAAGAGTATCTCACCTAAGGTAGAATTGTTATTATCTTAATATATGTACAATTTAGGAAACACTTCAACTCCCTATATAAAAAAGGAGAGGTTAGATGTATAAATAGGAAGGTGTTTAAACAAACAACTACAACTTACCTATATATGTATACAATACTTAATTCATTAACTTCACAAAAATATTAAGCTCATTACTAAGACCAAATGACATAGTTAAATCAGTCATATGATTCTAAATTAGATTCATTGTTTCAAATTATACAAACAATTGTCCTAATTGTAGTAATTATACAAATTAAAAAAGTAGTATTGTAGTAATTATACAAGCACTCCCATAATTCATATGTAATCTATTTATACTAAAATAACATAAAACATTCATTAGAAATAAAAACCAACCATTTAATGGCTAGGACAGTAGCACTGGATAATTAATTCTATTAAAAACTTGTGGTATATGTTATTAAAAAATCAATACGAGAAAACATAAAGGAATAAAGTGTATTAAACCTTGAACCATTAAAAAATACACAAAACTAAAATATATTATGAAATATTAACAAAGAAATAAATCCTAGTAAACTAAATATGCATTATAATCTAAAAAGTAAGTAATTATAACTAATAGAAAGAGGAGAAGAAAACAATCTTACTTGCCAAAGAAAGCTGATTTTCGTAATCTTAGGAAGCTTATTCTGTTACCATAAAATTTTCCTACAGAAACATATTCAATTATCAAAAAATAAGAACATCAACTTAAAATAACAAAGTAACTTTTTGAGGGAAGAATAATAGTAACTCTAACCTTTTAGATAGACAAAAGAAATGATACATTTTCAAACAGGGTAATTTTTCTAAGTTAGAGACTAAATTATATGGATTAAGTTATTTTTTGAAAGGTTTGTTAGATTAAATTAAATTGATTAAGAATTGAATGCAAGTATTTGAATGCCTTTCAAGTTGATGAATAATGCAATTGAGTAGATGGTGGATAACCTTGATTTCTCTAATATATTTGTTTCGTTTCCTTAAAATTGTCACCTGTTTAAGTTAAGAGTGACTGAAATTGATTCACTTGAGGACAAGCAAAAGCATAAGCATGGGAATATTTAATGTGCATGAAAATAGACATATTTTAAAAAGTATTTTGCTTCATTTTCATGTCAAATTACCTTACTTTACTGAAGTTAGATTTATTTTCATATAATCATAATAAATTAACTATAGGATGAAATTATTTAAGAATTAAAGGCTATTTGAAGCAAAAATATGAAGAAAATTATAATTCTTGAAGGAACATAGATTGGCTTATGTGTTCCTATCTATGCCCATGTGCTAACTCATGCCTTATATGGATTAAGTAAAATAAGAGATATGACCAAGAATAGGGGCTAAAGAGAGATTGTTGTGAAATTGAAGAAATTTTATTGTGTAATAGGTCCTAAGCCATAGTTGCCCTAAAAATCGTATGCTAATTACAAGAGAAATAATATGATCCATAATATAAGGACACGATGTAGCATCCCCTTACCCTAGGATACGCACCGGGATGTTAGAAGGTCATTCCGACACATACCCTAAGATAAGGGCACTCTACGTTCGATCACTACACTTACTTCAACTGGCATCGTAACATTTATCACTTCTAAAACATCAATAAAAAATCACAATATTTTTAAACCAACTTTTTCCTCATTTCATTTCTCAAATCAAAAGTCTACATTGTGTCTTTCAACCTTTTCTATACATATATTCACAAAACCTAGTACAAAAGTACTACATGAAAGAGGAAAATATATCAAATCTAGCTAAGCCATCCAAAATCCCAGCTGACCGTCCTTTGAGCCATGACTTATCTTGTTAAAACTCAATCCACACGACAGTGGAGCCTTACAGTAGTTAGGGTCATCTCTCGGCCCTAAAATGACAATGTTGCAATTTTAATGAGTTCTGCGAACTCAATGAGGTAACCATCATCGATGGTTCACTCAATTCATGCAACACATCAATTCATATAACAATTATTTCACAATTTTGCAATTCACATAAGTATTACATTTTCACTTAAGCAGAAGTAAATTATGCATTTCAATCAATCAAACTTACATAACCAAATGCATATGAAATGATCATAAGACTCTTTTCCAGTTGTTACGTTGTTATGAGTGAGTGCCTGAACTATCCCGTATCTATTTTGGATATCGGGCTCATTAATAACTGTCCCTTATCCGTAGAGGATATAGGACTCATTATACATTGAGCCTGAGGCTCTAAAACACTTTTGAGCTCGAGGCTCATTTCCACACATTGAGCTTTAAGCTATGATCGTTAGCTACTCTAGTCACAACTTCCATTATCTGACTTTGCATGCATGATGGAATGCACATAACACGATCATTCCCTTGATAAAACACATAGGTCTGCACATTCACATTCAAGCAACACTTCAATATCTCAACCGCCATCGGACCTTTAGTCCGGAATCCAAAATCCAATTTCATTTATTCATTACTTAAATCACAATTATAAGCAAACAATAATTGAGAGAAACCGTTTAGGTTACTCACAAGTTTCTACCGAAGTTAATGCCTGGAAGATCCGGTAACGTCTGGAGGTTGATGTTCTAGTTGCTCCTCTATAACAAATAATATACACAATATCACAATTTTTTCAATCGTAGGTATCTAATGATGCACATGTATGAAATAACTTATATACAATGGATGTTCATGACAATCCTGGGGTATTGTTCCCTTATTCTGATCACATTATTAGTCCTATATCCGAAACTCATCTAAGTATGATTCATGCTTAGGTTTATGCGTTACTAAAACCATCGAAATCAAAATTCATTACTCATTTGGAATCCTATAGATCCAGACATAATCGAAACACTGAAGTATGTTCAGTGGAATAACTCCAGTTCATATAATGTAAGGGCGCACTCACCATAATCACTCCATGTTTCTCACTCAATCGTTCTTAATTCATTTCAGATGACTATGATTTTTGGGTAGAGATGTAGGGTAATATCTTACGAGTCCAATGGTTCAAGAAGAAATTTATTTGGACTCCTATAGAAGAAGTTATGGCCAGGCGAAGAAAGACAGAAGAAGTCAAAACCCAGAAGGAACAAAACATAGAAGGAAGAACACTAAGAAGAAGTGAAACTCATAAGGAACTAAAACACAGAAGGAATAAAACACGGAAGGAAGAAAGCTCAAAAGAAGTGAAACTCAGAAGGAACCAAAACACAGAAGGAGTTCATGAGCAGTAACATAGAAGGAGTTCATGAATAGTAACACAGAAGGAGTTCATGAATAGTAACATAGAAGGAGCGAAACTCAGAATGAGCAAAATACAAAAGAAGATGATGTCATCCCAGAAGAAGCAAAACTCAGACGATAAAAAACACAGAAGAAGATGACGTCATCAATGAAATCATCACAAAAGAAGTAAAACTCAGACGATACAAAACACATAAGAAGATGACGTCATCGATGACGTCATCACAGAAGAAGCAAAACTAAGAAGAAGCAAAACTCAGACGATACAAAACACAGAAGAAGATGACGTCATCACAGAAGAAGCAAAAAGGCAGAAGAAGTAAAATTCACTTTAGAACATCTTCCCTTATAAGGACCTTGACTTTCAGCTCAGATGTTTATAGTTTTCATACTATATACTATTGGGAAAATGAAAAGGAAGATTTATAACTTTCACAAAGGCTATTTTAACAAATCTATCTAGATTGGTACAGAAGTTTCACAGAAGCTTCAAATCAAGCTATTTCTATTTCAACTCCAACTTCACTTTTACATCACCAAAACACTAAAAATCTTTCAAA
>JANIJH010000225.1:84377066-84394198 GCA_024520975.1 Erythroxylum areolatum | reverse complement strand
TCCATGGCACCTTGGCTAACCTGCTCAGGTGCAAGCAAGGGCTTCGTAGAATTCAGAACCAACTCCTCAGACCAGCCTGATCAAAAGTCATTCTTTTATATGGGTTCTACGTGAGTCTCGCATAGAATGACTGAGATTTATAAGACAGAATAAGACACCATAATATTGAACAGAAGATCATGTCTCCATCTTTTAAGGCAGGTAGAAAAAGCCTGCCTTTCAGTTTTCATATAATATTAATATTATCCAATATCACAAATTAATAATATCATAAATAATAAAATATCAATTTTAAAATAAATTTTTATTTATAAAAGGAAACTTCGATCATGCATGGCTTCGGTTTTGGTTTTAGGTGACATAATAGGTATGACTAACTTATTTTATTATTGTTATTTTTTGACTCAGCTAAGAGTTATGCCTTAGAAGCGTTACGTCGTAATAATTGGGATTTGCATGCGGCTGCTAGGCTTGTCAAACTTAAATGCTCAAACGGAAACAGAAGAATCCCTGAATAACAAACATCCATCTACTTTGATAAGCTATAACTAGCCAAGTCAAGTGCAAGGTCTACGAACACAAATCATAGAGAACGCTCAGACCTACGAAAGAGAATAACACTCTCTAGAGCTCTTAACTACGGATTGCCGGAAAATGCATCTTGTCAACTGGGAGTCAGTGTGTAAGCCTAAAGCCGAAGGGGGACTGGGGATCAAACGTATTCGGTCTACCAATGATGCGCTGCTAGCTAAATTAGGATGGGACCTCCTTATTAAACCCAACACCCTGTGGGTTCAGATACTCCGCGCCAAATATAGACTAGACACTAAGCCGATTCCCCTCAGGATATACAGGCCAGGGGCTTCTTTTATCTGGAGGGTTTCGGCTTCCTGACAAACTGTTAGGCAGGGCCTCTCATGGTCCCTGGGCAATGGGAGAAGTATTTTATTTTGACTGAACAACTGGCTGGATGGCTGGGGACCTCTTATAGACGTAGCCATCTCTCCAATCCCTGACAGCCTTCGGTTCGCTACGATCACGTCCCTCACGCACGACCGAGGTAGTTGGTGTTGGAATGATTTTCAACAGTACCTCTCGTCAACTGTTTGTATGGAACTTGCGCACTATGGCCCTTTTGCTAAAGATGCAGGGGAGGACAAATTGTTGTGGGAATCAACCCCCCATGGGAGGTTCACTGTGGCGTCTGCTTATGATTTAATCGAGGGACGCTCTATGATGTCCAGCAACAAGATGTGGGAGGTTATTTGGAAATGGACTGGTCCACAACGGATTAGATCGTTCCTATAGCTAGTGACCAAACGTAAATTCCTGACGAATCAATAGCGGGTGGCGAGGCATATTGCCATGGATAATCATTGTCCCTTCTGTGGGTAGGAAGAGACTACGATTCATGTGGTGAGGGACTGTCCGAGGGTGTCTGAGTTCTAGAGACAGTTTCCCCGCGAGATGGTAGGTACGGGATTTTTCCAACAAACTGAGGAGACGTGGCTGAAGTCTAATCTCACTAAGTCAGTTCAAGTGCAACAGGCTGCATAGGCCACCATTTTTGGAGTTACTTGCTGATTCCTTTGGAATGACGTAACAGTTGTTTGTTTGAGTCCGACTTTGTATGGCCGAAGGAGGGTACCCGTCTCACTCTAGATTATGTAGACTGGATTGTGCGAGCCCAGGTGAAGGAGAACAATGTGTTCCCAGCAAAGACGGAGCTATATTGGGACTTGAGGGGCCACTGGCCCCCCAAGGTTTTTTTAAAAAATTATTTTTAATATATATATATATATAAATATATAAAAAAAGGGAGTTATTTAAGGGTCAGTGATACACTGGGCTCCCTAAAATTTAAAAAAATTAATATTCGGACCCTCCTATATTAAATTTCTGGCTTCGTCACTGGTTCCCAGTACATGACATACCTGTGGGCACCCTTATGGGCTAGACTAAATCTCTGAAGGGTTAGATTAAAGTCAATACGGACGGCGTAGTGAAGCACGGATCCACTAAAGCTTCCACTGGAGGTTTAATTCGCGATTGTCACGGGAACTAGTGTGGGGGGTTTCAGCAAAACCTCGGAAGGGGCTCACCCTTAATGGCCAACCTTTGAGGTGTGTTATCCGACCTTACGCTGGCGTGAGAACTGGGGTATCGCAGGGTGATAGCCAAGGTGGACTCCCTCGAGGTCTTTAATATCCTCTCTGACCCTCACATTGTGCTAACTGGGGTTACTTTTTTAGTGACAGATATCTAGGAGCTCTTACAAAGGACTTGGGAGATCCATCTCCAACATGTTTTTCGAGAGGGAAATCGATGCGCTAACAACTTGGCGACCCTCGTAGGCCTACTACGCCCAGGCCTTCATATCCTTCAGGAGCCACCCTCAAGTGTCCAGGAGCTTCTCTACGGAGATGCGCAAGGACTGTTGTTTTCTCGAGCGTTGAGTTCCCTTGTGTAATTAAAAAAAAAAACTAAGCCAATCATATATGGGATGATGACTCAGTTAGCTGTCGGAGGCCTGTGGGGAGGTTTGTGTGGAGGCTTATACGGTGGTCGATAAGGGGGTTTATTGCCATATGGTGGTTTGCGGTAAGGTGGAGGCTTCTCTCCCTTGCCCTTAGGAGGTCCACGGTAGCCTTCCAAGTCCTCTTCCAAAAGGTGGCAATCATGAGGGGCCCACTTATGTTTTGGTGGAGGCTTCTTTCCCTTGCCCCTTGGAGGTCCCTGGTAACCTTCTAAGTCCTCTGCCAAAAGGTGACGATCATGAGGAGGCTTATGTTCTGGTGGTGGTTTATCTCCTTTAAGCTTTGGAGGTTCGTATGGGTGATCATGACCTCCCTCGAGTTCTTGAGGTGGGTTCTCTCCATGTTCAGGAGTTGGTTTTTCTCCTCTGCGTTCAGGAGGGGGTTTCTCTCCTCTGTGCTTAGGTGGTGGTCTTATTGGGTAGCCTCTACGAGGCTCTTGATCAGGATCAGCAAAAGATAAGGAAGTGGAGAGGATCACCGTCCCAATTAGGAACAGGAAGACTAAAGTTAAGTGTTTGCGAGACATTTTGTTGATCCGATTGCTGTTGTTTTGGAGGTGCAAATCTTGAAGCGTCTTGAGGGCTTTTTATAGCGCACAAGATGGTCCACAGTACTCGTCACCAGGGCCTTTGGCTTTTAGTATACTGGGTTCTATATTACAATCCACATGACTAACGTCCTTTTCATTAGGTCCAGTTTGGTTGAAATCTTTGACAATTCGAGCCGTGTACAGACGAAAATAATCTCAGGAAGGATGCTGGAAGTTTTCTACTCAGTGCACCTCACTTTCTTCGCATAATTTAACATAAAAGTTCATGTCAAAATAAATTAAGCACCGTTTACATAAAGTTGTATAAATCCATTTTTCCTGTTGGTCAGTCCGTTGGTTATTATCTGCACTTACAGCACAAATTACATGTTATGTCGCATGTGCCACTTGCTTTAGAAAAGCAAAGAAGAAGCATTTATAGATGATAGTTTTGTTAGGAAGGAAATGTGAACGCGACGTCTGCAAAAGATAGGGAACTGATTTCGATCCACAAAAAGCCATAATCTCATCAAATCTCTGTTTGCCCGAAATACCTGAGTTCTCTAATTAGTTAGAATATGGTTTATTATGTTCATTAGGAATCAAGGGAGATCTTTGTTCTCCACCTTATTTGAGTTACAGAGAAACAAAAAATTTAACAGAACATAACACGGTATTGAACTCTTGGTAAAGTTAGACAAGTATTTACAGGTAACTAAGGTTTTGATTTCCTCTTGAAACTACTACCCCACTCGGAACTTGCAAAACTCAATATTAACTGCAACCTTTCTTATATAAACTAATCTGTACGACTCTGATGTTTAATATTGAGTATTAATTTTTTTCCGATTAAGATTAAGATTGGCTATATGGGGACTTAAGTAACAGAGTTTAGGTGTAATACTGAAATATAAACTGAAACAAAGTAGGAATAGTACAATTTTCTTTTCTCAAATCCATTTAGCCTTTCGCTTAATAGTTGAACTTAAATCAATGACAAGATAATGTTTGCTGCAGCAGAACTTGACCTTACGTTTTCTTTTCTCGATTTCCCACGTTGATCATTGACTTAAACGACTTTGTACATATGCCTGCCGACAGAGGTAACTTCTACTTTCAACTTTCTACACACATTTAACGTAAAATCATTTGTGGGATATTTTTGACATTTTTTATAAAATTGGACATCATTTAATATTTTTTAGTTTTTTAATAACTTATCGGTTTAATCCGGATAAAGATAATAAAATGATTCAATAAATTATCTAAATCAATTGGTCGAAGTTCAAGAAGACAAAAGGTTCCGATTAGTGTGAACCAGACTAATATCAGGCTTGTGATGGGGAAGCCCGATATGAATGTAATGTATAAAGGTTAAGGTCTCCTGCAGTGACTCATGTCATTCAAAGCATAAAGATTTTTTGATCCGTTAAGAGAGTTTACGTTTTGAGAAAATTGTAGAAAGACTTGATCACCTCCCCGTGAGCAGTTCCTATGAAGACGGCGGTAGATTCGTACTCGTTTTGGCTTTAGAAATCTCGTTTAAAGTTATGAAACCGAAATTATGTATTTTTCGCATTTTTTGGTTTATTTCCCTATTATGTTCAATTCGAGATACGTAACTAAGATTCTGTTATGTATTACACATGGTATCAAAGCGGTGACGTGATCGAGTGGTTAAAAATAAAGATTTTTTGGTTTTTCTCTATAAGGTTCTCGGAGATTAAAGTTTTGTTTCTCGATTTTTTCTTGTTTATTATTGCATGAAATTTGTGTAAAAGTGTTTAGCCTTCAGAAGAGGGGTGAAAACGGGCCTAGGAGTTTGAAAAATGACCCAAGAACTAGCCAAAAATCGCCCCAACAATCGAAGGCGATGAAGAAGCAACAGACGCGTGTGGCTTGACGGGTGAATAGTACCGTCCGTAAGGCAGTTTATTTGGCACATGCAATAGTGGTCAACAAGTGTGTGGATGAGGGAAAGCCACATGTTGATTGCACATGAGTGCACATCTGGCGCATGCAGCATACACGCCATACCAGTTAAGGGTTCGTCGATCTGCGTCACGTGTTCCACACACGCCACTTCTCCATATGCATAGGTTATACTGACGTCAGCGTTATAATAACTCTGAAGAAAAGCCACAAAATTTTGGATTCCATTAAGGGTGCCTCGGGCTGGTTTGGGTTAGTTTTCGAGTCTGAAAAATTTATAAAATGAATTTTTTTATTTTTTATGGATTTATTACATTGGTAATAAATTAAAGTTTAACTTCAGAAAAGGAATTAAGGCATTTTGAAGCCGATTTTGAATGAATTTTAATGCTTCAGACATCACATGAGAGAGATAATTCAAGTTTTCGTGTCTTAGGTCTCATGTTCAGTGTTTAAGATTACATGATAGTCACTCAGAAAAGGAATTAAGTATTCTAAAGCCATTTTTGAATGAATTTTTGTGCAATGAACTTACTTACCATAAGGGAGTTACATGAGATTCTCCTGTCTCGGATGGTCGATTCAGTGTTCAATGACGCACGATAGTCACTCTAATGAGATTTTTTCGTTACGAAAGTCTCAAATAAAGTTTTCAGAGAATGTCTTCAACACGAGTGTGTGACAATGAGATTGTGCATTCGGGTTGAGTATTTATTGATGTTACATTGTCACATACCATATGCTCATAAAAAATATGAGGATAACATAAAGATGTATCCCTTATGTTTAAGGACCTTTTGAGTACTGATGAGGATGTAGTCACCAAAGTGGCCTTTCAAGTTAGTATTTTGAATTGTTCTGCTTGCATGTTAGGGCATATCTTTGGTTTTATGTTTGGTTATTCTGCCTAAAGCTGTTGGCCTTACATAAAATTTTGTGATGTGTATAAAGTCATTGGATGGAGGAAAGTTATTGCTCAAATGATTTATTCGCCCAAACGTGGTAATTTCATAAGAGTTGATGCTTTGTACTCTGACTGCTTTTATGTGGAGGTCTAATTGCATATATCATGTATTTAGCCCATAGTTGTTTTATAATATGTGTGATTGGATTCTCGATACAGAAACTATTTAATGGCTTCAAATATCGTTGTTATCCTACATTTATGTTGAATATAACATTGTCATTTTGTAGTCACCTTTTCAGTCAACAATTATAGTGTCATCATTAAAACCCTGACCGGTTTCAATACGAAGAAGTAGATAGAGGATGTACTGAACGCTATGGAGATAGCTGAAATTGATATGACCATACAGACAAATAGGACATCTCCACCTACATCAATGAGCTCGAGAGTTCATAAAGCAGCTTATGCAACCTGAGATCGGTCTAACAAATTACGTTTGAAGACTATTAAGAAATCTATACCTGACCATCTATTTGGTGGACTTCCAGACATAACACAGGGAAGGAGTTTCTTATTAATATCTCCCAAAGGTACACAATCTTATCTTAATGTTAAGATAAGTGCCTTGAAGAAAGAATTATTCTCCATAACGTGTACGAGAGAAGGGGGAGTGATGGAGTACATATCAAGAATGATCTATCTTTATAGTAAACTGAAGATATTTAATATTCCTCTTTCTGATGACTTCGTAATTTACCAAACTCTGAATATACTCCCTTTAGAGTTTAGTAATCTGGTAACAACATATTACTTGCTGGATGAGTAATGCGACTTCAATGCTTTGATTGTCCATTGTGTTATTGAGGAGGAGAAAATCAAACTTGCTACTCCTGCAGCCCTCGAAGAAACTAAAGGGAAGGAAAAGGTGAAACCCACTAAATTTAAAGATAGAAAGTCAAAATCTTCTCTACATCCTAATACTGGTCAATCTAGTGCTGATAAAGGTCGTACGGACATAAAGAAGCCAGCAGTATAAGGCCTAGAAGGAAAGACTAAGACTATCGAGTAACTCCTTGGCTTATCAATTTATGAATCTAATTTGCGATAGTCGCATTAAGTACTTGATAGCTATAAAGTGGAGCATCAAATCATGGTGCTTCCATGATGCAAGGGTTTATATCCATGATAGTGTCAAATAAGGGGAGGAAGAAACTAATGGTAGACAACAATGAAGAAACGAATGTAATATCCATAGGGGATATATGTACTGAACCTTACTGTAAGGTTCATTTTAGTTTTACATGACACATTTTATATGTGATCTTTGTATCAATTTTGGAAAAAGAAGGTTAATGTTTTGTGTTAAATATTACTTTTGTACAACTGGTTTTAATACAAAACATATTGGTACAACTTTCTTATAATATGATTTGTATATAATGTGTTTGACCCCAAATTAGATATATACTTCTTCGTATCTTGCTGAAAAGTCATGAAAAGAAGAATCCTGATGAATGATATGTCATACTTGGTGTGGCATAAAAGTTTAAGCCATATTTCCAGAGCTAGGGTTAAGAGATTGATTAAGAAAAGCATTCTCTTAATTTTAAATTATGATGATCTAGGAACATATGTTGACTGCTGCAGGAGTAAGTTGACTGAAATAAGGATAAAGAGGTTAACTTATTCTTCTGATTTGTTGAGTCTAATACATATGGACATAAAAAAATATACAATTGCATTATGCAATTCCAAATGTATTCTGACATTTGTTGATGATTATTTCCATTACAACTTATGTGTTCTTACTTAAAGACTGAAGGTTAAGAGCCGATTGGAAAAATTCATCAAGATAATTAGATCTGACCGTGGAGGAGAGTATCATGGCAAACATAGTGTTTCAGGAAATGAAAAGGTATGTTTGCTAGATATATGGAATCGGTTGGAATAGTGACTAAGTTTACTATACTGAGCAGTCTTTAACAAAATGATGTGTTGCCGATGTTAGAGAAGTACTCTAAAGGCAATTACCTTTAGAAATTATTGTACATATCATTTTATGATTAGTAAAGGCATTTTCCATTATTTTGATGTTCATACATTTATAAAATGTCGATCTTAAATTGATTTAATGAAGTCCTTGATGCAAAACATAGCATGGAGGAAATCATGATGAGATCATGATAATGAGATTCCTATCATGTGTAATTATGTTAGCATCCAAACTTTCCCTAGTCATAGGATTAATGAGATGAGATATCATTAATTCGGATAGACTAACACTTGTTATACTTCTTGATTGGATCAAGCAGTAAATCTCATAAGCTATAAACATGAGTTGTTTAGAGTTAACATATGGATGCTTACTAAGGGTAGTAAGTACAATGAATTGACCTATTATGAGACAATCATATGGATATTTTATTCCAATGTCAATGATAGTCTCATCATAGCAATGGTGCAAGTATCATTTGACTTGAGGTGCTCAAGGATATCTCGGATACTGATCGTGTGCAAGTATTCACCAATCTTGATAGAAGGAGATGATACCCACGAACTCTTATCGAGTTCATTACTCGAGAGTCTCTGGCCAGATCTGATATATGTCATGAAGAGAGTCTTTAATGATACATAGAGTAATGAGATCCTTAGGACAAGATCTATTATCACTTGGACTAGATGTGACATAATTAGTCTAGTGGGATTTGATGTAACCATACTCTGAACTAAGTAGGGTATAGATGGTGAAAGGATGAATTGCATGGCAACATTGCATATGGAAGGGTTTGTAGTCAAACTAATAACTTTTTGATCAATTGGGGGTTATGACGTGTTTCTAGATACCATTCTTGACTTACTTGAATTAAGTGTTAATTTAAGTGGCTAATATAACTGAGAACCTAATAGGTCACACACATAAAGGAGATATGAAGGATGAGTAAAATGGTCTTGAATGGTGATTCAACATATGAGAGAGTGTTTCAGGATTATATCGCAATGTGATCATGGTAGAAAACGTTGCATGGAATATATTAGAAACAAGTGTCGTTGGCTGCCAATTTGTCCATTAACTTCTTATACTTTCATTAATGCATGCTATTCATGGTCATTAACTTCCCATAACTTCCATCAATGCATGCTATTCATGACCATTAATTTCTCATAACTCTCCATTAGTGATGGAGGTTATGGAAGGCCAAATGGTGAAGAAAATAGAGATGATTTTTGCGCATCTTGTGTAAGACACAAGTGAAAAGAAAGGTTCTTTTCTTACACACAAACTCTTTTTCTCGCTAACTCTCACAAGAGTTCTTGTCTTTGCTAGGATAAAGAAAGAATTCTAATCATCTCCTAGTAAGGCTTCATCCTTCTATCTTTATGTAGATTTTCACTAGAGACAGTCTACGTTGATCATTGTGGTTTACGATAACCCAACGCAAAGAAGATTAAAAAACGAAGGAGATCGTAGGAAAGGTATGTAATCATCTTACATTTCATGGTTTTGTTTTCTATATCTATATGCATGAGTAGGTCTGGTTTTTGAGGTTTCGTTTTATTTTTCAATGCATATATTTGACATATATTATGTGTGAGATGCATGATCGGAACCTTACAGTAGTATCAGAGATATCTTGTGCATTGTTAGATATAGAATACATGACATGTAAAAACTGTTTTCATGGTTATGATAGCTTAGGGTCCTGTAATGTTTTGTTCGAAATTAATTATAGAAAATTTTTCACAATTTTCTTTCACCAATTTGTTCATAAGATGTGTTTGAATGATTCAGTGTGATTGAAAATAATTTTAATTTGAATAAAATATTTAATTTCGAATTTGCAAGAACATGAATGAAATCTATCTTTCTGTTAGACATATGATGTCTATTGGCTAAACTGATGAGGTTACACATAATTTTCATAGAATTTGATTCTGAAAAAATTATTGGGATGTATTTATGCCTCTGTATTTTTTTTAGAATTATTAAAAATGTTTTAATAATTTTATCAAACAATTTTCCAGATCTGGATAGTTTTCCAAAAGTTGTAGGATCAATTTTGTTTAATTTTTTTGTATGTTTATATTTCAGTTCCAAAACCTGAAAAATATTTTTATGTCATAACAATGTGTTAATTTAATTTTTTATGTATGCTTAAATGATTTTGCTCAAAATTTGATTTCCAAAAAATTTTTAGAAGTCATATTTGTCATTTTTTGTGTCTTATTAGTGATCATAATAATTTTTGGGTGATTCGTAAATTATTTTGGATCACCCAAAATTTATTATGATCATTATGAAATGACCTAGAGATGCTTTGAATGGTGATTTGATGTTCTAGAAATTTTGGAAAATTATAGATATTAATTTTAATAGAGCAATAGATTTTCTAGTAAGATTAGAAAATTTGACATGTATGACAAAATTGAAGTTGTTTAATTTTGATTATGAATTAATTTCTAGAATTAGAAATTCATTTTAATTATATTAATATTAATTCAAAATGAAATAACATACAATAATAATTTTAGCTAAGTTAGTAAAAGGAAAATAATAAATCCAAATGTTGGATTAGGCCTTGCATGTTATGATCCATAAGATATCATAACCAAAATTATGTGATTACATATATGCATTCTCTAATGCATGATTAGGAGAATGTTGGCATGATATGGACTACCCAATAAAATTGGGCCTAAGCCTATAATCATCCATTATGCAAGCCCGGCATAATATGGACTACCCAATAAAATTGGGCCTAAGCCCATAACCATCCATCATACAAGCCCACATATTCTTCTAACTATGCATTAGAGAATGCATATATGTAATCACATCATTTTGGTTATGACATCTTATGGGTCCTAACATGAAAGGCCTAATCCAATACTTGGATTTATTATTTTCCTTTTACTAACTTGGCTAAAATTACTATTGTATGTTATTTCATTTGGAATTAATATTAATCTAATTAACATGAAGTCCTAATTTTAGAAATTAATTCCTAATTAATTTACCTTAAAATAATTATTTGATGTCTAAAATTAAACAATTTCAATTTTGTCACACATGCTAAATTTTCTAGTCTTACTGTAAAATCTATTGCTCTACTAAAATTAATTCAAAATTAATTTCTATAATTTTTCAAAATTTCTAGAACATCAAATCATCATTCCAAGCATCTCTAGGTCATTTCATAATGATCAAAATAATTTAAGAATCACCCAAAAATTATTATGATCACTGAAACACCGATAAGATACCAAAAACAACAAATATGACTTCTAAAGTTTTCCCATAAATCAAATTTGAGGAAAATCATTTAAGCATTTATAAAAAATCAAATTAACACATTATTATGACATAAAAATATTTTCAAGGCTCTAGAACTGAAATATAAACATACAAAAAAGTAAATAAAACAGATCTTACAATTTTTGGAAAACTGTCTTCTAGTTAAAACCAACCCATTAATCCTAAAATCCTATTTCCATGGTTCGAACATATCAGTGTAAAGTGGGCTTGGGTTTGCCTAATAATCATAACTTTAAAAGGACTCTAGTTCTCGCCATATTAAAGGAAGACATTAGTTTTAATATTCTAAATTATATATATAAGACCATCTAAGTTAGATGAGACCTTAGTCAAACCCCTCACTTAGAATATTAAAACTAATGTCTTCCTTTAATATGGCGAGAACCAGCTATAACTATACATGTCAAGAGTTGATAGCTCAATGAGTGTGCACACATCAATAGTTGATAGCAATAGATTCGATAGTTACATTAGAGATGCAATTGGTATGATCGATGCCTATCGATTGAACTAAGATAGCTTGTTGGGCAAACCCAAGGTCATTATTAGGGATATTGGATATTGACCCACTAGAAGAATTTCTCTATGAGTTCTCTCGGATTTATATTGAGGTTTATGAATTCGTGAAAAATAATGGGAGCCATAATGTGTGTTATTAAAATCCTTACAGACATGCATTTAAGTACATTGTAATTTTTCTCTCTTTAATAAAAGGATGCTATTGCCCGAGTTAACACCATGATTACTAGTGTGAATCTAAGGTCACTGATGGAAGCTAACAAGTTGACTAGACCAAACTTCCTTGACTGGCTCAGGAACTTGAGAATAGTTCTTAAGTCCGAGAAGCTGGTTATGTCTTGGAAGAACAACTTCCTGATCCCCTTGCTGCTGATGCTTCTAATGATGATTGGAGGGCATATAGGATGCATCTTAATGATAACGAGATGGCTAGTTGCATTATGCTAGCCACTATGTCACCGAAGTTGCAAAAGCAGCACAAGCCTATGGATGCTTATACTATAGTCTATCATCTTAAGGAGCTCTTTGATGAGCAGCAAGGTCCGAAAGGTTCGAGACTTCACGATTGCTTTTCCACTCTAAGATGGTTGAGGGGATATCCCTAATGTAGTACGCACTGAAGATAAATGGCTACTTCGAGCAGTTGGGCTTCTTAGGTTTTCTTTTGGGTCATAAATTAAGTATTGACTTAATTTTGATGGGATTAACTGATAGTTACTAATAATTTATGCTTAACTATCAGATGAGCAATATATCCAGCACATTTCTCGAGCTGGTCAACATGCTCAAGGCAGTTGAGTCATTTGTCCACAAGAACAAGGTTGTGATGCTGGTGGACTCTTTTAGTTCGAAGTAAAAGATCCAAAAGAAGAAAAAGTCCTCAGGGCCTAAAGGAGGTGTGAAGAAAGTAAAGAAGACTGCCTCGAAGAGAACTTGCTTCCACTATGGCAAGGATGGCCACTGGAAGAGAAACTGCAAGGCCTATCTGGAGTCCTTCAAGTAGAAGAAGGCATCTGATGCCCCATCTACTTCAGGTATCTATATTATTGATATTCATACTATTTCTGATAACAACATATAGGTATCAGATACCGGTCGTGGCTCACACATCTGTACTGACAGAAATAGTAGATAAGTCAACAAGGGAGAGTAAGACTTGCGAGTGGGCAATGGAGCAAGAGTTGTTGCATTAGCTATGGGCAAATATGTATTGAACTCTCTAGTGAGCTTGTATTATAATTGGACAATTATTTTGATGTACCTGCTTTGACTAAAAATGTAATATATGTTTCTAGTCTTAATAAAGTTATATTCCATTTAAATGTCAAAAACAACGATTATTCAATTTATTTGAATGGAATGTTACATGCTTTGGGTACATTGTGCAATGGTATATACATATTAGATATATATAATCTAGTTTTAAATATCAATAATAACAAAAGAATAAAATGAGATAATGTAAAATTGTCTTACTTATGGCATTGTCACCTTGGCCACATAAGTTAGAGATACATGACTAAACTACACAAGTGTGGCAGTTTATGGTCATTTGATTATGAATCATACAACACATGTGAATCTTGCTTATTAGGCAAGATGACTAAGTTACCCTTTAAGGGAAAGGGTGAATGAGCTAGTAGACTTTTAGACCTAATACATACTAATGTACGTAGTGCGATGTCCATACATGCTAAACGTAGTTTCATATACTTCATTACCTTTATAGATGATCATTCTACACAAGTGTAGTAGTTTAGGGTCATTTGATTATGAATTGAATGACACATGCGTGCCAAAGGTGGTTTCGTATACTTTATTAACTTTATCGATGATCGATGATCATTCTCGATATGAGTATGTGTATCTTATAAGGTACAAGTCTGAAGCCTTTGAAATGTTCAAAGAATTCAGAAATGAAGTTGAGAAACAACTTAGGAGAAATATTAAATCACTTCGATAAGATTGAGGTCGTGATACTTAAGCCAAGAGTTTTTGGATTATCTCAGGGATAATGGAATATTGTCCCAGTATAGTCCACCTTACATACCACAACACAATAGTGTGACTGAGAGGAGAAACCAAACCTTGTTAGATATGGCGAGGTCTGTGATGGGTTCAACGGATTTACCAAAATCCTTTTGTTAGTATGCACTTAAAACTTTTGTTTATATATCAAACAGAGTCTTATCCAAGTCAGTTGATGTTGCTTCATATAAGATATGGACTAACAAAAACCCTGTCTTTTTTATATGAAAGTTTGAGGTTATCTTGCTTATGTGAAGCAGATTCAGTCTGATAAGTTTGAAGCTAAATATGACAAGTGTCTGTTTGTAGGATATCCTAAGGAAACTATAGGATATCAATTCTACCATGTTTCAGAACAAAAGATGTTTGTTTCAAAATATGCTGTCTTTTTAGAGAAAGAGTTTCTTCTAAGAGAAAACAGTGGGAACAAAATTGAACTTGTAGAAGTTCAAGATGCTCAAACAGACACAGATCAATTGCCTAGACCCGAGTTTATTGTTCATGAAGATGAAACAATAATTCAATCTTCTGACACACAAGAAGTTTGTAGGTCAGGTAGGATACGTCATATTCTTGAGAGATACGAATTTCTCATAAGTGAATTTAATGACGTATTGCTCATAGAAGATGATGAACTTATTACCTATGAAGAGGTTTTGAAGAGTTCAAAAAATGATAAATGGCTTCAAGCTATGAAATCCGAAATAGATTCCATGTATGAAAACCAAGAATAGACTTTAGTTGACCTACCCAAAGGGATAAAAACCATAGGGTGCAAATGGGATTTCAAGAAGAAAACTGACATGGAGGGTAATGTAGTTATCTGTAAAGCTAGGCTTACAGCTAAAGGTTATCGTCAAAGGCAAGGTGTTGATTATGATGAAACGTTTAGCCTAGTAGCTATGCTTAAATCCATTAGGATACTCCCAGCCATTGCCGCTTATTATGATTATGATATATGGCAAATGGATGTGAAGACAATTTTCCTTAATGGAAACCTAACCGAGGAATGTATATGACACAACTTGATGATTTCATATCTATGAATGGAGAAAAGGTATGCAAGCTTAAAAAATCCATTTATAGATTAAAGCAAGCATCCAGGAGTTGGAATATCCGATTTGATGAGACAATCAAAGAGTTTGGTTTCTCACAAAATATAGAAGAGCCGTGTGTGTATAAAAAGGTTAGTAGGAGTGCAATCGTGTTCCTTGTACTGTATGTAGATGACATATTTTTAATAAGAAACGATGTCTCTACTTTGCAATCAGTCAAAATTTGGTTAGTTAAGAACTTATCTATGAAAGATCTTGGAGAAACAACTTATATTTTGGGGATAAGGATCTATAGAGATAAATCTAAGAGGTTGCTTGGCCCTTCTTAATCTACATACATAGATAAGATGTTAAAGAGGTTTAGCATGGAGTAGTCCAAAAGAGGCTATCTTCCTATGGTAAATAGGATTACACTCTCTAAATCTATGTGTCCAAAAATAGAAATTGGGAGGACTCGCATGAGTTTGATTCCTTATACTTCAGCTATAGGATTAATCATGTACGTTACTAGACCTGATGTGTTGTATGCTCTAAGTGTTATGAGCAAATACTAGTCAGACCCTAGTGAGGGTTATTAAGCGGCTGTCAAGAATATCCTTAAATACTTGAGAATAACTAAGGATGTATTCTTAGTATATGAAAAAGGTGATCTTGTAGTAAGCGGGTATATTGATGCTAGTTTTCAATTCGATAGGGATGACTTCAAATCCCAGTCTAGAAATGTATTCACACTGAATGGTGGTGCAGCCAATTGAAAAAGTTCCAAACAAGAGACGACTGCAGATTTGATGACAAAGGCGAAGTACATTACAGCTTCAAAAGCGGCAAAGGAAACAGTTTGGATCAAGAAGTTCATCATAGAACTTAGTGTGCTTCCGAGCATCGTTGACCCAGTGTAGTTATCTTATGACAACATCGGGGCTATAGCATAGGCGAAGGAATTGAGGTCTCATCAGAAGTCTAAACATGTACTCAGGTCCTACCTTTTAATTAGAGAAATCATTGGTAGAAATGATGTCAAGATAGAAAGAGTTCCATCGATCAGAGTATATTTGATCCATTGACTAAGCCTATTTTCCAAAAGAGTTTTGTGTCACATGTATACGCCTATAGTATTAGATATCAAGGCAATTAACTTTAGTGCAAGTGGGAGTTTGTTAGAGAAGTGCTCTAAAGGCAATCACCTTTAGCACTTATTATACAAATCATTTTATGATTAATAAAGGCATTTTTCATTATTTCAATGTTCATACATCTATGGATTTGATGTTGATCTAAAATTGATTTAATGAAGCCCTTGATACAAAACATAGCATGAAGGAAATCATGATTAGATCATGATAATGAGATTCCTATCATATGTAATTATGTTGGTATCTAAACTTAACCTAGTCATAGGATTAATGAGATGGGATATCATTAATCCGGATAGACTAGCTCATGTTATACTCCTTGATTGGATCAAGCAATAGATCTTATAAGCAGTAGATCAAGTATCCTTTGACTTGAGGTGTTGAAGGATATCTCAGATATTGATCGTGCTCTTTGACTCCATTCATAGGTGCCTTTCAGGGGTTACTCATAGGGTGGTGATTGGGTACAGCTTGAGATATTCGAAGGTATTGAGTAGCCAATAAAGGATTCACCACTCCTGATAAAAGGAGATGATGCCCACGGCCTCTTATCGGGTCAATACTTAAGAGTCTCTGACCAGAGTAGTTATATGCTATAAAGAGAGTCTTCGATGATACATAGAGTAATGAGATCCTCATTGTAACATCCCATCACCGATGAGAAGGTTATATTGGTAAATTGGGACTGGCTAGATTTTTGCATTGCATATTGTGATATGAGCATCCTTTTGGCCTCTAATTTTAGAGGAATAAGTCTTTTGGTACGTACGCATGTAGGTATATGCATGTATGACATTCCCGGCATTTAATTGTGATTGTGATGGTTTCTGTGAATTTTGAGGTAATTGGGTCTGGATGGTTGAATTTGGAAATGTTTTAGAGTGACCGTCAATTGCTAGTAACTCTTAGAAACTTTTCTGGAAAATTGGGAGTAAATGTCCGGACCGGAAATTTTCCGGGTGACGGACCGATTGATTGTATAATACTGAAATAGTGGTCCAATGGCCATGGAAAATTTGATATATGATTTTAGAAATTAATAGATCGAGCCATTGAAATTTTGGAGACGAATTGGACTGGAAATTAATCTGGAAAGAGAAAGATTTTAGTGAGTAATTGAACAAAGGATATGTGGCAAGTGTATAGGCTTATGAAGTATATAATGCCTTAGGTTTGAA
>JANIJH010000225.1:84309002-84314526 GCA_024520975.1 Erythroxylum areolatum | reverse complement strand
ACTCAAAAGTGAAGTCTTCAGTATTTTCAAACAATTTAAAGCTTTAGTTGAGAATCAATGTAATCTGAAAATTAAAGCTTTGAGATCTGACAATGGTGGAGAGTATACTTCTGGTCAGTTTATAGAATTTTGCAGAAATGCAGGAATTGAACATCAGTTCACTACTCCATATACACCTCAACAGAATGGTGTTTCACAAAGGAAGAATAGGATTGTGATGGAGATGGCCAGGTTTCTTTTGCTTGAAAAATAGTTTCCTAGTTCTCTATGGGCATAAGCTATCAACACCGCAGTTTATTTGCTGAATAGGTTGCCTAGCAAAGCATTGGAGAAACAAACACCTTATGAAGCTTGGAATGGTGTTAAACCTACTGTTGATCACATCAGAATCTTTGGCAGCATTTGCTACTATCAAGTGCCATAGCCAAAGAGAAGTAAACTAGATAATAAAGCTCAAAAAGGAGTATTTGTAGGCTATGGCTCATCAGTCAAGGGCTATAGAATTTACTGTCTTCAATTAAAGAAGATGATTCTAAGCAAGGAAGTTAGAATTGATGAATCAGCAAGCTAGAACTGGGAAAAACAATAGAATGTGCAGATTGGTCACTTTCCAGATGTTGGTATACATGAACAAACTCAAGATGTAGCAGAAAATGTGGAGGACAATGCACCAATAGTTACAGATGCACCAGAAATAACTCCACCAGCAGCAGTAGCTGATTTAACTGATGATATGCCAGTAAGAGGAACCAAATCTTTAGTTGACATTTATCAAAGGTGCAACCTAGCTATTTCTGAACCTACATGTTATGCTGAGGCCAAAGAATTAGTGGCATGGAGGAGAGCAATGCAAGAAGAACTCGACATGATCAACAAAAATGAGACTTGGCAGCTTGTTAATAGACCAAGAAATAGAAAGGTAATAGGTGTGAAATGGGTTTTCAGAACTAAGCTCAATCCAAATGGTTCCATTTCCAAACACAAGGCAAGGCTTGTGGTAAAAGGCTATGCTCAGCAATATGGTGTGGATTACCAGGAGATGTTTGCACCTGTGGCTAGATATGACACAATTAAACTATTGTTAGCTTTTGTAGCTCACAATGCTTGGCAAATTCATCAGATGGATGTGAAGTCAGCTTTCTTAAATGGTTTGCTTGTTGAGGAGAAATAAGTGGAGCAACCTGACGACCATGTAATTTCAGGGAAAGAAGACAAAGTCTATTTGTTAAAGAAGGCTTTGTATAGTTTGAAACAAGCCCCTAGGGCTTGGTATGAAAGGATGGACAGTCATCTTTTACAACTTGGTTTCTGTAGAAGCATGAATGAAGCTACATTATATGTAAAAAAACAATGGAGGAGATTTTTTGGTTGTTTCAATTTATGTGGATGATATGCTTATAACTGGTTCCAAAATTGAACTAATTCAGCAGTTCAAGTTTGAAATGCAGAAAGTATGTGAGATGACAGACCTTAGACTTATGACATATATTCTTGGAATGGAAGTGAAGCAGTCAAGTAATGGCATCTTCATTTGTCAACAGAAGTATGCCTCTGATATACTGGTAAAGTTTAGAATAGAGGATTGTAAACCAGTAAGCACTCCTATAACAACTAACTTGAAGTTAGGCAAGGATGAAGATTCAGCAAAAGTGGATGAAGCACTTTACAGAAGTATCATTGGCAGCCTTTTATACTTGGCAGCAAGCAGGCTTGACATTTTATTTGTTGTAAGTGTGCTCTCTCGTTTTATGCATTCTCCAAGAGAGACACATTTTGTTGCTACTAAGAGAGTATTGAGGTATGTCAAAGGTACCACCTCACTTGGAATTTTTTTTATATAAGTCAACAGAACAGAATGTGACACTAAAAGGGTATACTGACAGTGACTGGGGAGGATGTGTTAATGATTCTAAAAGCACTTCAGGTTACTTGTTTGGATTGGGTTCTAGCTATTTCAGTTGGTGTTCAAAAAAACAAGAGACAATAGCACAGTCTACTGCAGAAGCTGAATATATTGCTGCAGCTCTGGCAGTAAATCAAGCAATTTGGCTTAGAAAAATACTGAAGGATTTGGGACAGGAACAATCAGCAGCTACTTTAATTCTGTGTGATAATATCTCTGCTGTCTCTATTTCAAGGAATCCTGTGTTTCATGGGAAAACTAAGCATATGAAGATCAAGTTTCACTTTATCAGAGAAGTGCAACAGTCTAACGAAGTATTACTAGATCATTGTTCCTCTGAAAATCAAGTTGCAGATATTTTCACAAAAGCCTTGTCCACACAAAAGTTTGAATCTCTTTGAGAAAGAATTGGTGTTTGTCTCCAAAATGCCAAGGAGGACTGTTGAAGTAGTGGCATTTTTGTTCCTGGAGTCTATAAATGTAGAAGTTTATTTTTCCTAATAGTATTAGGATGTTTAATAGGAATTCTTGTTCAGCTGGAATTTGTATAGCTTACAAATTCTTAACAGAGTAGTCTTCTTAGTTTTATTAGAATTAGACCTCAAGTAGACTTATCATGTTTCTGTTTTCTATTTAAATGCTTACCGTCATTAATAAAAGTGTGGGGCTCTCTTTTCTGCAACTGTTGCTATTGACTTTTCTCTCTCTTATCTTTCAATCCCTCTTTTGCTGTCGTTCTACTTTTGTTTTGAAAACCAACATCTTTGCCGCAACCTTCAACAGTAGAAACCAACATCTTTGCTACAACCTTCAACAACACAAATCAGTAGTTTTGCCTCAACTTTCAATAATGGAGAGGAACCATCGGCATTTAGCTCAAGTTGCTAGTGCTCTTTTATTTCAAACAGGCCTACCTAAAACTTTCTGGGTTGAGGCTATGCTCACTGCTGCCCATATCATTAATCGTCTCCCTACTCCAATTTTGCATTGGAAGTGTCCTTTTGAGGTGCTGTTCCAAATGCCACCTGATTATGGGCGTCTAAGGAGTTTTGGATGTTTATGTGTTTGTCACGGATAATCAGCCACATCGAGATAAGTTTTCTCCTCGATCCATCAAATGTGTTTTCTTAGGTTATATTCCAGGTCAGAAGGCTTATAAAGCGTATGACTTACAATCTCATAGAATTCTTATTTCTAGAGATGTTGTATTTTATGAAGATCAATTTCCCTAGCACAATCCCTCTGAGCTTGCAGCGAGTGATTCTTCTCCTTCTCTTCCCTTTGTACGTTTTACTAACCCTGTCTAGGAAGTGTTGCCATTGCCCTAATCTGATGATGTTGTTGTTGATTGCCCTGCCCCTTCTACTTCTCCTCCAGCTGATGCTTTTGTTGTTAGTGGGTCGCAACTCGGCTCTACTGACCACATCTCTGCAGTGGAGGATCAAGGGGCTCTGTTGCGAACCAGTACTCGCACCTGGCAGCCTCCTGCGTGATTTTGTGTGTGGAAATGTGAATCTCATTTCCAGTGCCGGCTTGAATACGTCGACTTTTCATTTTTTACCAAGTTATTTGGCTTTTATGGCCAATATTGATGAGGTCAAAGAGCCTTCTACTTATAACCAGGCCGTCTCGCATCCTGAGTGGGTTGCGGCGATGAATCAAGAATTCAAGGCTTTGGAGGATAATGCTATGTGGGAAATCACCACTTTACTAGCTGGAAAACAGGCTATTGGTACGAAATGGGTTTATAAGGTCAAGTATAATTCTGATGGGACGGTTGAGAGACTAAAGGCGAGGTTGGTTGCTCGAGGTTATAACCAGAAGGAAGGGGTGGATTACTTTGATAGTTTTTCTCCGGTTACCAAGCTTGTCACCTTTCGAATTTTCTTGGCGATGGCTGCCAAGAAGGGTTGGTGTCTTCATCAACTCGACATTAACAACGCCTTTCTTCATGGGTTTTCGAAGGAGGAAGTGTATTTGGCTCCACCGAAGGGTTACACCAAGACAAAACTTGGTGAAGTTTGTCGTCTCCAGAAGTCTCTATATGGGCTGAAGCGGGCGTCACGAGAGTGGAATGTAGAATTTACTAGACAATTATTGTCGTATGGTTTTACACAATCTGCCCATGATTATTGCTTATTCACGAAATCCTCTGGTAGTTCTTTTCTTGCTCTAATTGTGTATATGGATGATATTTTAGTTGCTGGGAAAAATGAAGCCGACATTATTGCTGTGAAGCAGTTCTTGCATTCGAAGTTCACTATCAAAGACTTAAGCTGTGCAAGGTATTTTCTAGGTATCAAGATTGTGAGGTCTAAACCTGGGATTTTTGTTTCTCAACGCAAATACTTATCCGACATTGTGTCGGACGCCAGATTCAATGATTCAAAGGTTGCCTTCACACCGTTGCCTCGGAATCATAAGTTTGATGAAGTTTCTGCTCCCCTTGTCGAACCAGAGAAGTATCGGCGATTGGTGGGGTGCTTGTTGTATTTGAATATGACCCGACCTGATATTTCTTACAGTGTTCAATAGCTAAGTCAGTTCTTGTGCAATCCGTGTGAGACTCATTGGCTAGGCGCCTTACATGTTCTTCGTTATCTTCATGATACGAGTTCGCATGGTTTGTTTTATTCAGCTACACCCACTACGGATGTTGAAGCTTATTGTGATAGTGATTGGGCTACTTATCCTCTGAGTAGAAAATCTTTAAATGGTTATTGTGTTTTTCTGGGTGGTTCGCTAGTTTCCTGGAAAAACAAGAAACAACATACTGTGTCGCGTAGCTCCTGTGAAGTAGAGTATCGAAGTATGGGTTCCGCGGTGTGCAAGCTTCAATGGGTGTCTTATTTACTTCAGGATTTTCACGTCCACCGATCTGCCCCGATTCTTTTATGGTGTGACTGTAAGTCCGCCTTATACATCACTGAAAATCCAATGTTTCACGAACGTACGAAACACCTGGAAATTGATTGTCACCTCGTGTGAAACATCAAGGAAGGTTTTATTGCTCCTATGTATGTTTCGACTCTCTATCAACTTGCTGATGTTTTAACCAAATCACTGGGCAATCCACAATTTGCAGTTTTTATTGCCAAGTTGGGACTAGTTTCACCACCGCTTCCCACTTGAGGAGGGGATGTTACGATATATTTATATGCGATAGCTAGATAATAAGAGAAGACGTCAGTTAGTTCGTTAAGTAGTTAGTTAAAATAGCGGTTTCTAATTTAGCTTGTATATAAGCCACTGTACAGTTGATAAGAGATACATGAAAATCATTTTTTATAGTTCTCGACTTCACTCTCGTCTTTAGTTTCTTTTTGCTACACATATTCGCCAACTATCGTGTCCTTTTCCTTTTTTCAATTTCTTGACACAGTCACCTTGGGGAAGGACATCTTCGTTTCATTTACATTCCACTTCTTCAAAGTCTGATTAGTTATATTTGCGTGGAGTGAGGGAGAAAGGAAAATCTTGATATTGCAAGTTAGATTATACTGCCACTGGAATCGAATCAAATGAACTTGCGGAGTAGTCGCATAATTAAAATTTCTAAGCCTAAAGTTGACATAAGGTGTCTTTGGTAAAGATGCAGGTATTTTAAGTCTTGTGAATGAC
>JANIJH010000225.1:84240348-84250805 GCA_024520975.1 Erythroxylum areolatum | reverse complement strand
TTTCTTGACATCTTGATTTCTTGACTTCTTTTATTCTTTACGTCGTCTTTTCTTCGTACGTCACTGCATGGCTGTGCGTGGGAATTTCTTCTGTCGGAATTCTTTAGACATATCCTTCATGTTTTCAGACTGTGATCTTACAACTTTTAAGAGTGTTGTCCAAAAGGACAAGTGTTGGAAAGCAATGGATAACAAGATTGATGCCACTGAAAGCAATGACACATGGTAGTTATGTGACCTTTCGGATGGGCACTCAACTATTCGTGCAAAATGGGTCTTCAAAACAAATTTGAATGCAAATGGTGAAATGGATAAGTACAAGGCAGGTTTGGTAGCCAAAGGGTACAAGTGGCAATACAGGGTCGATTGCACAAAAGTGTTTTCATCTTTTACACGACATGAAACAATCAGGTTGGTGGTTGCACTCCCAGAACAAATTCTTGGCCTATTTTTCAACTTGACGTCAAATCAACCTTTTTGCATGGATATTTAGAAGAGGAGGCATTTATTGAACAACCCCTGGTTATGTCAAACCTGAAAAAGAGGAAAGGTTTATAGATTAAAGAAAGACCTCTAGGGACTAAAACAAGCCCCCCAAGCTTAGTATAGTTGTATAGAAACTTATTTTCTTAAGGCTAGTTTTTCAAAATGTCCCTATGAGCATACATATTTCGCTAAGGTTGGACATAAAGGAGAAATGTATTGGTGAGCTTATATTTATCGAAAATTGTGCTACTATGTTTAATGAATTTAAAAGGTCCATGATGGATGAATTTGAGATATCCGATCTTGGCTAGATGCATTATTTTCTTGGGATATAAGTGGTGCAATCTGGCAATGGTATTTTTCTCTCCCAAAAGAAGTATTCAAATCAGCAAGATTTCTGGCCATTTCAGCTGAAGCTATTCCAAGCCATTCAATTACTTCCTGCAAATCAACAACGATCAAATATTCTGCATTTATTATGCATTTTGAAATGTGTGGAAGAAATTCTTGTCAGGTTTCACATGAAAGATTGTAATCATGCAAACACTCCAGCTGAGCGTGGTTTGAAGCTTCACAAAGACTAGGAAAGGAAAAAGGTGGACAACACACTGTATAAACAAATTATGGACAGTTTGATGTATCTAACTATAGTAAGACATAATATAATGTATACTGTGAGCTTAATCAACAGGTTCATGGAAAATCCTACTAAAATGCATATGTTTGCAGCAAAGAGAATCATTCGTTATCTGTAAGCAACCAGGGACTTTGGGTTGTTTTACAAGAAAGGTGCAAAGGCCAAGTTGTTAAGGTTTATTGACAGTGATTTTCCAGGAGATCAAGATGATTGGAAGAGTATATCGGGTTATGCTGTTATGTTTGGCACAATTTCAATTTCATGGTCATCCAAGAAGTAGCCAATTGTCACTTTGTCAAGCACAAAAGCTGAGTTTGTTACAACAATTGTTTGTGCTTGTAAAACCATTTGGCTAAGAAGAGTTCTTGAGGAGCTAAAGTTTTAATAGCATAGTGCTACTAAGATATTTTGTGACAACAATTCAATAATCAAGCTTTCTAATAATCCAATGTTGCATGGGAGAAGCAACCACATTGACGTGAAGTTTTATTTCTTCAAAGATCTTAGCAAAGATCGAGCAATCAAGCTAATTTACTGCAGAAGTGAAGATCAGGTTGACGATATATTCACTAAGGCACTCAAGAGGGAGTCATTCCTAAAGCTCATAAAGTTGCTAGGTGTGTGCACACAACCTAAAGCATTAAACTGATTTTACCAGACATCAATTTAATGGAGGGATGATTATTTGTATATTTATTTTTCAATTTACTAGGTTAATTAGGAGCATTTTCTAAGTTATTCTCAGTCGATTAATGTTGAGTCAAAGTTGATCAACTTTTTTAGAGTGTTTGCTAATTTTTAGGAGTAAATGAGTAGTGTGCACTGTAGTGAAGATTATGGATAGTTTGAGTCCTATTTTCTGGTTTTGTTCAGTTGTGTGTTTGTCTATAAAAGAGCTATAGAAGTTCTGAACGAATGCAGAAATTTTTGAGCCAATTTCTCTCCTCCTCTCTAATTATATTCTACATTTTTTGATATTGTTCTTCATTAACATATTCTTGATTAGTGGAAAGTTTTCTTTATTAACTTGAAGCAACAGGGCATCAGTACTAGTAAGAACTTCCTTAGAGTTCTCCTCATTAAAAAATTGATCATAATATTTTATTTGAAATTTTATTTAATTATATAAAACTACCAGCAAATGAATTCTTGAAGCATAATGTGCATCAGAATTTCAATTGAAAAGTTTGCAAGTCATAATTGAGCATGCAAACTTCAAACAACTATAACTTTTGTTGTTGAAATTTTGAGATTTATTATATATCAAAGGAAGCTTTTCTTGATTTTGACAATATATCAATAAAATGATTTGTTTATTTTTAAGTCAAAATTCATTATTTTAACTTATCCTAAAAGCTTTTTGACTTTGAATTATGTTTAGGAGTATTTTCATACAATTTTTAGGTATTAAATAAAATTTACATAACATTTTCTCTTTATTTATGTTTTGGCCTTTGACAACACCTAAAATTATTCTCATCCTTGTTTAATTAGATGAATTAAACTTAAATGTGAACGAGTTTGAAGAATTAATTTCATAAATAATTTATTAAAAACTAAATTTAATATTAAATGAAAATGCTTTTTTATTCAATTGTGTCTTTGTACTACCTATGATAGAGTTGCTCCTATATTAGTTTTATGTTGCTATATGTACCATTTTTAACATTAGTGTTAGTGTCTATATTTTCTATCTTTTTGTATGTTTTTTTTTTTTTTTTAAGTTTGAAGTTATACTTAATGTCAATTAATCTTATTTTATGTCAAGGTATATTTTGGAATCAAATTGAAAGAACTGCAAATATTTTGAAATAAAAAGAGCTGAACCTAACTAGACATGGCCTCTTGCTGTGAAAACTATGTAACAGACAGCAATAGAATTTTTTAGAGTTTTTGTTTTGGGCTATAGCCTCGCATTTGAAGGCTGCAGGGTCTCTGAGATTAGGGCCCATTTGAAAACAAAGAAATGTGACCTAGTTGAATCAAACAACATGGGGGCTGTGAGTTGGATAAGAAAAGAAAACGTGAGCTACAAACATCAAGCAAGAAGAGACTGGCCAAAACGAAGGAAAGAGATCCACGAAAAACAAATAATGTTTGGGTTACAGAGGAAAAAAAAGGTGGCGGCTGAAGCAACGAAAAGAGGAGAACAAAACACATCCATATAGTAGAATAGCGCCCAGCAGAAAAAGAAAAAAAATCAAGTAACAAGGACGGCAGCTAGAGAGGAAACAAAGAAGAAAATCAAGAATGCCCTAAGCGTGGACAGTCCTAAAATAGTTTGAAAATTTTGTGATATTGGATAACCAAATTCTTATTTCTTGATTTACGAAATCCTAATTATTGAACTTTGAATGTTGTGAGATTTTTGTTATTTATTTCAATCGATTTATTAATCAAGTATGAATTATTTTTCTGGGTTATTATTTGATTGTTTGATTTTACAACTAGGTGCGCAACTAGTTTGTGATTTTATTTAATCAATTACTAGATTAAACAAGTTGACGTTCAATTCTTTTAATCAAAAGTGGCGACTAAGATTTTTGTCTACTACATTAGGGATATGATTCTAAGAAAAATAGTTGTCTAGGCTAAATATATATCATATATATGTTGTCTAGTTCATCGATTTTTTTAATTCATATAGCTATTAATTAATTAAATCTGAGATCGTATCCAGGTTATTGATTAATAAAAATTAATTCAAATACATGTTTAGGTTAACTAAACATAAGAGAAAATAAGTAAAGTAATTTACCAGACGAATGCTTAACTAATAAATTGATTAATTTTAGTGTCAATGATCAACGTAAGTTCAATAATGAAGGAAACTGGAAATTAAGATTTGTTCCTATTGATTGTTAAATTCTTATTGTTTTATTATTAGTTTTTTCAATTTCGTATTCCAATTAAATTCTGTTTAATTCACAATTTAAAACATCTCTTTTATTGCGTAACTACTAACGTTTGAATTCTTCGTGAAAACGATCCCTACTTTCTACTACTACATTAAATTGTGTTGCAAGAAGTTTGTTTCTTTTTTTATATTTGGTTGCAAGCGACAACATTCACCAATTAGCTTTATAAGAGTATTATGGTTAAAGCCTATACAACTATATTCCAATCATGATTACTAGTAGTTATTAACTTCTTAAATTAGCAACTATATCACATATTAGTTACTTATATTCATTGTCTTAAATGCCAAACTTTATCATTAATGTCTAATTAGGTTATTGAAATTTACTATTGAAATGAATGAATCATGTTTATTGATGTTTACATAAATTTAATTATAAATAACTAATTATAAAATTAAGAAAAATTCAATTATACTTAAATTGAGTTTTGTCTAGTACAAAATACTAAACTTATCAAATTTAGTTCTAATTTAACTCAAAACTCATTAATACATGAGATTGGATAAAGATGAATTGAGTCAAGTTTTATCTTATGTAATTTCATAATAAATTGAGTTTGGATATGAAATTTGGAGTCTTTTAGTGTATTTACTTAACTAAAATAAATTAACAACTAAATGGTATATCATATTAATTACTTATATTTTATTGTCTTAAATAGGGACGACAATAGATATCATATTAATTAATTATATTTTATTGTCTTAAATAGGGAAGACAATAAACATGGCCTTGCCCGGACTCAAATTTATCTCAAAAATTTTGACCAAAAGCAATTATGCTAATATTGTGGTTTGACCAACGTTAAGAGTTTTAATGTATTTGCTTATTGAAATATAATTTCAAAATTTTTCTTGCCTTACGAAATTAACTGTACATCATTCATCTGACATTATATTTTACGAGTAAGTGGAATTCGGGTGATATAATTTAGTAATCAATTACTCTCATCATTTGAAAAATGTCCAAATGTTTCCCTTTCAATCATTCGGTTAATTCAACTTTAGGATAACTAATTTTATTCATTTTCCTTCTTTGGAAGTGGGACCATACGATGCACTTGATAGCTTCTTTACCATCTAAAGCTATAACTGACGAAGTTATCAAGCAACTTCCTCCTCTTAATCCAGCACTTCACGTCACACGTAATCAACCCGTCAAGAATACGTACTAAACAAATGGAAAGAATTAAAACATGGGTCACGTAAGGGCTACCTGCCAATTCACTAAAATCCACAGCCGATGGTTACATCTAAGAATATTAATTGTCAGCAGCGAATTATATGGAAGATTAAATTCATTAAAATTGATTGATATGATGGGTACGTTATTAATTAGGATGCAATTCCTCCTTACTTTCGTGTATGGTCCCGTGTCATTTCCTAGCTTTTTCCTTTGCATGTTCCCTTGCCGGCCTTCAAATAAATCTCACAATGTCACGGTACAGGATTATAAATTAGTAATGCTCGTCTCCTGTCGTATTAAAGACAATTTGAAGGTGGCAAAAGTAATTTCCAATCTTTTACTGGATAAATTAAAAGTAGTCGATTTATTTGGATCATACACATATTAAGCTAGGGTGACTCAGAAATAGATTTGTCGGGTTATAAGTTCCTTGCGTTCAAACTAATTTAAAATTTACTAATTAACTTGATCATTTGATTACAACTACTAAATGTGAACAATCCATTTATAATATGCAACTTCAATAATGTGATGTGGACGCTAATGCACCTAAATCTATGTTCTTGTTCCCTGTCGCCATTTACTGAACCTCTTTACGTCGTCTGTTATTTGAATATAATTACACAAAACATCTTTTTGCATTTTTAATTCTTAACTTAGTAGCTAATATTTACAAGCCGGAACTGATCCACTCGGTACTGTAACCTACGCCCTTGGAAGATAATTCTGCTTGTTTTTCCATGTCTTCGAGTATTACGTCAGTGATTGCCTTGTAAGATTCTGCTTTTCATCTTTGTTCATCTAAGGACAGTTGTAAAGGATAATTGCTCCTACCCAAGGCAATTTGGTGACAAGTAACAAAGTTCCTGGAGACAGTGAAAGGATACCCGCATATAAGATATTCTCTTAGGAGTCATCAAAGTCACTGCACATCAAACTTCTGCTCGGAAGTAATTATAATCAGTTCCATCGTGTTTAACGTTAAAATATATTAACATAAGAACGGAGATGACAAGGGTGTATGTTGCTGTCTGATGAAGGAATCACATATAAACCCAAGTGTTTATTAATCTCCATGTCGTCTATACCGCCTACTTTATACATAACGAGGTTGCGAATATCCATAGACCTCGTAAAATGGACAGAATGGTGCCATCCATGACAGTAATTTAGGTTCCTGGAAAGATGATTAATTCTATGATGATGTTCTTGATTTTAATTATGGTATGTTATTGTTTTCACTACAAAGTTTTAAAACAAAATTTTATAGTAAAATGATGCCCCATATGTTCATCCAATAAAGAATAAGTTGGTAGTTAATTTAGAGGAAGAATGCATACAAGAAGCTAGAGCACATGAACGAGTTTGACTCTAATATTTAATTTTAGATCCGCTTGATGCCCTTTTGATTCCAACTTACTGACACGTTATATAGCCGACCACCTTGTACATAGTCGCTCATCTCTCTCTCTCTTTTAGGTACCTGCTCTACTCTTTCTTCTCTGCTCGGAAGGAAATTGAAGAAGTGTGTAAGTTGCTTTAATTATCACGAAGTAAACTCTCTCTCTTTCTCTCCATCCATCTATCTACTTTTCTTTCTTTCATAGTAGGAAACAGTCGGCTGGATCTATATGTATATCATGACAATTTTCTTTTATCTTGGAAACGGTTTAATTAGGAGAACGAAGCTTGGAAACATATTCATTTGAAATTGTCTTGTCTTTAAGGTACTCTCATGGGGTTTGGTGATTTCTTTTGTGCTTTTTGAACCAAGTGAGGGAGGTCCGTAGTGGTCAATAAATCCATGGATAGAGAAATTAAGCCTGCTTAGCTCTTACTTTTGACTTCCTCATGTTTCCTACCAGCACCACAACCAAACACCAGCTGAAAATATGAAGTGCTCTTTCCTCTCTCTTTTTTCTGAAATTATAGATTCCTCAGTCCTATCTACTTTTTTGCAGAATACAAGTTGACTCGAAACTTACTGGTTAATCAGTAAAAAGAATTTGTAGACGGTTGCAGCAATTTTCGTTGTTAATGTACTGTAGCTAGCTGTAGTTTTGTGTGGGTTGCTATATTTTCTTAATCTATCTCCATTGGTAGACTTTTCCGTGGCTGTCTGAGAACGAAGTACGACACCATTTTCCTCGTGAATAGACTTATGACACCGTTTTTCCTCTCTTTTAACTTCTCTCCTTGGAAAAGTCTTCAGTATGCTTATAGATAAATAAACCTACGTAACAAGTGGTCACGAAGATATTTTGTAGATATGAATTGCCTCAGAAATCCACACAAGTCTTGGTATCCTAAATTATTTCATAGAAGGTTAAAGACATTATGATAAAATGATTTGACAAGTGGGTCATGGGTCTATTTTTCTCTTCAGGTTCTTGTGCGGGACGGAGTTTCTGCTTCTGCGTAGGTGGGAGTAATTAACCATGTCTAACCAAAACTCACAGTTGGGAGTGCTCAACGCAC
Source organism: Erythroxylum areolatum (assembly GCA_024520975.1). Lineage (NCBI taxonomy): Eukaryota > Viridiplantae > Streptophyta > Magnoliopsida > Malpighiales > Erythroxylaceae > Erythroxylum > Erythroxylum areolatum. Next base: position 84,243,098 of record JANIJH010000225.1, on the reverse strand, counting down.
TGGATGTGGCCAAGACACAATTATATCATTTCACTGCAATTGTGATCGCTGGAATGGGATTCTTCACAGATGCATACGACCTTTTTTGTATATCCTTGGTCACCAAATTGCTTGGCCGCATATACTACAGCCATCCCAATGCACCAAAGCCAGGATCATTACCACCAAGAGTTGCAGCTGCAGTTAATGGCGTCGCACTTTGCGGCACTCTAGCTGGTCAGCTTTTCTTTGGATGGCTTGGCGATAAATTGGGACGCAAGAAAGTTTATGGAATAACCCTTATTCTTATGGTTCTTTGCTCACTTGCGTCGGGGCTATCCTTTGGCAGTAAACCAGAATCTGTAATAGCCACTCTTTGCTTCTTCAGGTTCTGGCTTGGTTTTGGCATTGGTGGAGATTACCCTCTATCAGCCACTATTATGTCTGAATATGCGAATAAGAAGACTCGTGGTGCGTTTATAGCTGCTGTGTTTGCTATGCAAGGATTTGGGATTTTGGCTGGTGGAATTGTGGCTCTTATTGTGTCCAGTGCATTCAATAACGCGTTCGAGGCTCCTCCATACAATGTTAACAAAAAAGATTCACTTGTTCCTCAAGCTGACTACGTTTGGCGTATAATCCTGATGTTTGGTGCTGTTCCTGCTGCTGTTACATTCTATTGGCGTATGAAAATGCCTGAAACAGCACGATACACTGCGCTAGTTGCAAAGAATGCTAAACAAGCTGCGAAAGATATGTCTAAAGTCTTGCAAGTTGATCTTGAAGCTGAAGAAGAAACGACAGAGAAGCTAGTCGAGGATCCAAACAATTCATTTGGCCTCTTCTCCCGGGAATTCGCTAAACGCCATGGTCTTCACTTGCTGGGAACCACTACTACTTGGTTCCTCTTAGACATCGCCTTCTACAGCCAAAATCTTTTTCAGAAGGACGTCTTCTCAGCAATTAAATGGATTCCTGCTCCTGGAGAGATGAATGCTATCTATGAGGTTTTCAGGATTGCAAAGGCTCAAACCCTTATAGCCCTTTGCAGTACTGTTCCAGGATATTGGTTTACAGTGTTCTTCATTGACTATATGGGAAGGTTTGCAATCCAATTGATGGGGTTCTTCTTCATGACGGTGTTCATGTTTGCACTGGCCATTCCTTATCACCACTGGACCTTAAGGCCAAACAGAATTGGTTTTGTCATTATGTACTCGTTAACATTTTTCTTCGCTAATTTCGGACCAAACGCGACTACATTTGTTGTACCAGCAGAGATTTTCCCAGCCAGATTGAGATCGACATGCCACGGAATATCAGCAGCAGCAGGGAAAGCAGGTGCCATAGTTGGTGCATTTGGTTTCTTATATGCTGCTCAACCAACAGACCGCTCCAAGACCGACGCAGGCTATCCTCCTGGTATTGGTGTCAAGAACTCGCTAATTGCACTTGGTGTTATTAATTTCCTGGGCATGGTTTTCACTCTGCTGGTGCCCGAGTCAAAGGGCAAATCCCTGGAAGAGTTGTCAGGTGAAAATGATGAGGAGATGAAGCCCCCTACTGCTAGGACTGCTCCAGCAGGATTTTAACCGAATTCTAGGACATCATCAAACTTCTCTGATGATTCCAAATTGTGGGTTTGCTACATATTTTATTACTGTTTGATTGATGCAATAACGTAGATAATCGCTTCTCTGCTTTAATTTGAGCCTGGTTATGAGTGGTCGATATATACTGTAATCCTCTTTGGTTCTCCAAGATAATCATATTTAGCGTGTATTTCTTTTGAAAAGTGAAGCTCTATGTAGTCTTCTCTGTTCTTCTTTTCGTATGTAAAAAGGATCACCTTGCCAGTTTGATTCCTAAAAAATTTAGGGGGCGTTTTTAACTTTTTAACATTTATAAATATCTCAAATTTAAGGAAAAAAGCTAAAAGAATATTACCTGTGGCTAAAATGTGAAATTTTTCTCTAAATTAACAAAAAGTAAATTTTTGATTATTGAAGACTAATCAAAATTCTATCCACTTTTTCAGAATATTTAGTCTTAAATTTCACTAATATTAAATACATATTCAATTGTTTGAATGTTGACTTAAGTATTGTAATATTAATTTTAGATAATTGTTTAAATAACAATAATATTTAGAACAAAAAGTCAAAACCACAAAGCATCACTTAAAAATTAACAATTACTTGATAAATTTACTAAATGTAGACGAATTGATTAAGGCTAATCAAACAAGTATAAATTTGAACATTAATCGTGAATTTTTTATTAAATTGTCATGTTAATGATTGTAAAGAAGAAGACGTTCAAAATCAAAGATGTTTTTTTTTTGACAAGCTCCCTGTGCAAAATACTAATCCAGATGATAAACTTGTGGTTTATTCTTTTTATCAAACACAAAGTTGGCAATAGTGCAGAAACTTGGCTCTACTATGATAATTGGGCTGACTCCAGTTCTCTTATCCAAAACTCTCATGGCCTGTTTGGTTTAAGGAATAGAATAGATAGGGAATAGAATAGTTATTCTTAGGAATAGAAAAGATGAGGAATAGGATAGAATGAGTATTACTTGGTTTGGTTTAAAGAATGGAATAGATAAAGAATTTCTATTCCAATGTTCGTTGTTATTATTATTATTTATTTTTATTTTTATTAGTTATATATTATATATTATTTATTTTATTATTATTATTATTATTAACCTCATTATTATTATTATTATTATTATTTATTACTTATTTATTTATTTGTTATTATTA
>JANIJH010000225.1:84197352-84210958 GCA_024520975.1 Erythroxylum areolatum | reverse complement strand
CTTCAGTCGAAGTTGCTGAAATTTTAAGGGTGATATTGTTCTCAACTCTTTGATTTTTCATCTTGTTGATGATTATTATAGTATTTTGAGTTGATTGGTGACTCTGGTTGTATCTAGAGGTGAAAAACTCTGTAACTTGATTGATTATAGTGGAGTTTTTTTTTACTGGACCAGGTCCTGTAATTTTTCCTTTCTCACATTGAGGGAGGTTTTCTACGTAAAAAGTTGCCTGTGTTATTTATTTCTTGCTGCTGAATTTCGTGTATTGGTGAGTTTGTTGGCTGCTGTTTTTCTTTTGGATTAGTTGTAGTTGTTCACACAGGGAAAGGTTTATTGGTTCTGGTTTGTTGCCGCTGCGTGACTGACACCTCCTTTCCTAACAGAAGATCCCCCTCTCATTGTAACTGAATTACAGAGCACACCCCTAAGCTACAATGTGGTCGTCACTGATCACCCTGATACTGGCCTGAGGACGATCCCATTGAACTCACCAAAGGCGACATATCTGCTTTTCAAGGCAAATTTAGGATGGGAATAACACTTTCAAAAACATTCAAAGGCAAATTGGACAAGCAATGGGGGAAGGCCGTGATTATCAAATTGTTAGGCAGATCAATTGGTTTCAACTTACTCAAATCTCGTCTGCTCTCCCTGTGGAAACCCAAAGGTCCAATTAAAATAGTCGACATAGAAAACAACTTTTACCTTGTTAATTTTCGGGAAGAGGGGGACTATGTGCACACCCTGACCAACGGGCCTTGGATCATCACGGGTCACACGTTGTTTGTTCAACCCTGATGCCCTGATTTCAAACCCTAGTCAGGTAAGATAACTCACGTCGTGGCGTGGGTAAGGTTTCCTGATCTTCCCGTTGCTCGGTATCACCCTTCTATCCTACATGCTCTAGGAAACATCGTGGGTCGCACGGTGAAAATCGACAATCATACCCAACTCCCACAATGTGGAAAATTCACAAGGGTGGCAGTGAACATTGAACTTAGCGCTCCTCTCCGGCCCGTATTGGAACTAGATGAGGAAATCATTAGGGTAACGTATGATGGCCTCCCTTAGATTTGCTTCGGTTGCGGCATGGTCGGGCACGGAGAAAACACCTGCCCATCGAAATCGAATGCCAACCCAGCTAACGAGCAAACCACTGGCGACCCGACAACCTCCACCTGACCAAACAATCAGGAAGCCGGTTACCAGGAGACCCCCAACCAGACGAATTTGGCACCTGGATGCAGGTTACTCGTCGACCCCATCGACCTCCATCGCACGATACAACCCAACAACTCGCACACACCAACGACTCTCCACGCGTCACCTCCACAGGCTTGAGATTCATGGCTCTGTCAGAGAAAGAGCCGTTGGGTTTTGATGCTGACAACCCTCAATCAATCGTCGAGACCCCAACGATTTTGGCTCATCAGTTGACACCCCCAACCCCTTTTGCTGCCAAATCCCTAGAACCTTTGAAGCTTAAAGAAGGCAGACCAAAATGCATGTCGTCCCAGGGCAGACGCGGTTTCAATAACGTCACGCGCAAAACGACAACTCAAGCCTCTCCCCAGCTCCACACGAAGTCGTCCTCTTCCCTGACGCAAGGCCCAACTGCGGGTTGGACTGGATAGGCCCTAGCGATGGGCCAAGCTGGACTGCCACCCTTCAAGCCCTCTAAACCCCTATTCCAAGGCAATCTTCTTCAGGGCTCGCTCCAATAACAGCCCACAGCCTTCCTTTGAACCATATAACACTCACAATCCCCTCCCATGCTGATCTTATAATTCACAATACTACTATTCAATTGGACAATAATGGGATTGACAGCTGCCAGGATATGGCGCAAGAGGACCCTACCCACACTAGCTCGACTTTGGTGGCCCAACTACAAGCAATACCCCCACCACGACCTCTCGACCTCGAGCACTGTTCAACTTCAATTATGGAAATACCTGGTCCAACTAATGACCTCATGGTGGAGTCTACAACGGCCCTCCTGCTCGGTCAGGGACAGACGTTGGACACGAGCCCTACAAGCTCGTCGGTTGATTAAATTCCACTTTTTTGATCTCCATGTCCATATTAATATGGAACTGCCAAGGGGTTGGAGGCCGATTCTTTAAGCCCACACTAAAACACCATATTAGAACCCATAAGCCGAGTCTTATTGTTTTAGTGGAAACTCGTATTAGTGGGACACGAGCGATGACAGTTATTAGGAGTTTGGGTTTTACCCAATCTTTTCGGGTTGAAGCAGAGGGTTACTTGGGCGGAATCTGTCTCCTCTGAAAAACCGACATCGAGTTCATATTCAGTTAGCTCATCATCAATTCGTGCACGCACGAATTATGTGGGGGATAGTGTCGTTCAATTTCACAGCTGTGTATGCTATCCCTACGTACTCTCTCCAGAAGTATCTGTGGCATTATTTGCGGAGCATCGCCAGGATTAAGGACAGGCCTTGGCTTGTGGGCGGCGATTTCAATGCAATTAGAGAGTATTGACAAGTGTGGTGGGTCTCGTACCTAATCGGTGGTAAACACCTCCTTTAGGGATTGTGTGCAAAGCTGTCAGCTCTAGGACTTAGGCTTTTCTGGTTTCAGATTCACCTGGAGGCGAGGTTCAATCCTCGCTCGACTGGACAGGGCCTTCTGCTCTCATGTTTGGCACTCAACTTTCTCCCACACCACGGTTTCTCATTTACCTTTCCTTAAATCGAACAATAGGTCGCTCTTAGTGACTCTTAACCATCGCGAGCAACCGATGCCTACGGTCAGAGCTTTCCATTTTCAATCAGCTTGGTTGACTCACCCGGATTTTAGTCGATTTGTCACTGTTAATTAGACTCCCTCCAATACTGACCTCAGCAGCGGCACCAAAGACTTTGCGGATCGCCTACAACTATGGAACTAAACCACTTTTGGGAATATTTTTCATCGAAAGAAAAGTCTCCTGGCCCGGCTCGAAGGCATCTAAACTCAGCTTGAGGCTGACAACTCGACCTCTCTCTGTGACCTCGAGGAACACCTCCGAATGGAGCTGGAGCAGGTTCTTTATCAAGAGGAATTTTATTGGCATCAACGATCCCGGAGCCAATGGCTTAGTTAGGGTGACCGAAATAACAAATACTATCATGCCATCTCCATGACAAAAAAGAGACAAGCGTCGGTCACCTTCCTAAAAGATGAGAACGGGATTATGTGGTTAGGTCCTCAAAACATCAGACAACTCGCGCAGAACTTCCTTGCGAGACTTTACACCAAAGAGAGCCACCATTCCATGGATCTGTTGATACGTGGTCAATTTCCTCGTCTTTCCCTGTCTGACATCCAAGAGTTGGACCATCCTCTCCATCCTGATGAGATCAAATTGGCGATTTTCAGTATGACACCCAACAAGGCCCCTGGTTTTGATGGCTTACCCGCGTTATTCTACCAATCCCCATGGGAGACAATGGAACATACGCTAAGTACTTTCTTTCAAAGGGTTTTTAGGCACGAAACCTGGGAATCCAAAATTAACCGCACCATTATGGTGATGATACCAAAGATTCCCTCTCCCACTTCTATTACCCAGTACAGGCCCATTGCCCTTTGCTCTGTGCTCTACAAAGCCATTATCAAAATTATTGTTAATCGGCTCAAACCCTATCTCGACAGTCTGGTTGCTCCTACCCAATGTAGCTTCGCCCCTGTCCGCTCGATTACAAATAATATCATAATCACCCAAGAAGTTATTCACACTATGAAACGAAAAACTTGACGCAAAGGAATCATGGCCATCAAGGTCGATCTTGAGAAAACATACGACCGGTTGTCTTGGGATTTCATCCAAGATACTTTATTTGATGTCGACCTCCCCTCTTCGCTTATCAATCTCATCATGAAGTGCATATCTTCGGTCTCCCTTCAAGTTCGATGGCACGGAGAACTGAGCGACACTTTTCATCCTTCTTGGGGAATTCGTCAGGGAGGCCCCTTGTCACCCTACCTCTTCGTCCTATGCATGGAATGCTTAGGACACACTATTATGCAAGCTGTGACACAAGGTCACTGGCGGCCTATCAAATTGAGTACGGATGGGCCACCTCTATTTCATTTGTTCTTCGCTGACGACCTCGTCCTCTTCTCTGAAGCCTCCAGAACTCAAGTCGATGTGATTAGAGACACCCTCACTTCTTTCTGTGCTGCTTCCGGACAACGAATTGGTCAGATTAAATCTCGGTGTTATTTCTCCAAGAATGTCCCGATTTTGACATCCCACAATTTAAGCCAAGCTTTGGGGTTTAACCGGACCAATGACCTAAGACGGTAACTCGGAGTTCCGCTTCTCCATGAACGCGTTAACAAGCGCACTTACCAACACATCCTAGATAAGGTTCACCAACGACTTACTGGTTGGTCTGCCAAGCTGTTATCCTTCGTGGGTCGCCTCACCTTAGCTCAATCAGTCCTAGTGGCGCTGCCTAGCTATACTATGCAAAAAGTCCGGTTGCCTCGTCGTCTATATGACAACCTGGAAAAGGCTATACGACAATTTTTATGGGGTTCGTCCAATGGATCCAAGTCGATTCACTTAGTTAACTGGGATAAAGTCTGTAAATCGAAGGAGCAGGTGGGCCTTGGCATTCACAAAATTCGCGAAACCAATGCTGCCTTCTTGGCCAAATTAGGATGGACTCTGGTCGCCAAGCCACATGCTCTATGGGTTCAGGTGCTATCTGTGAAATACAAATTTGATGCCACCACCCTACCCACCACTTTAGAAAATAGGGGTGGCTCCATGATCTTGAGGGGCATAAAGGCTACTTGGCATTTAGTACTCCAGGGGTTGACATAGGTGCTTGGCAATGGTGCTTGAACTTGATTCTGGCTAGATTCTTGGGTTAAAGGCGTGGGACCACTTATCAACCACACTCTCACCCCCATCCCCGATCTGACTACCAACCTTAGTGTTCAACACTTTGTGGACAGCACCGGGAATTGAAAATGGAGTGAAATTTGCGACGCCCTCCCGATCGAGATCTCTCGGGCCATCGCAGGAACCTTTCCACCGAAACCATACCTAGGATCGGACAAGTTAGTTTGGGGACCGTCCGATTCCAGACAATTCACCATCGCTTCCACCTACTCCATGATAATGGATCACGAAGACATTGTAGACACTAGATTTTGGGAGGCTATCTAGACCTGGCTTGGTCCACAGTGTATCAAATCCTTTCTCTGGCTCCTCGCTCAAGACGGTCTCCTCACTAACCAACACTGTGCCTGGCAACACCTTACTACGGATGGATCTTGCCCTCACTGCGATCTTGAAGAATCCTCGCAACACATCATGCGGGATTGCGTCAAAGCCCGCCAAGTGTGGGTTGCGTTTCCTCCACACCTTGTAAATAGTGTTTTTTTCATCATGTCAACGCACCAGTGGATTCTTACCAATCTCCAAACACACCAACGGATGTTTGGACAAGATTGGTCGACTTTATTTGGTGTCACATGCTGGCTCCTCTGGGGCTAGCGTAAGAAGTTCATTTTTTACGCTCAATTTTTGTAGCCCTCCTCACCTATTTTTGTGATTTTGTCTTTTATAGATCAAATCTCAAAGTCGATCGATTGGCCACAACGCGAGGATGCAGGACAATAGCTCCGCCAAACACATCTCATAGGATGGCGACTACCTCCTATCGGGCGGGTCAAGTTACACACCGACGACGCTTGCAACCGTTCCTACTATTCCGTCACCGCTGGATTCCTTCTCCGGGCCAGCATGGGAAATTGGCTTGGAGGCTTTGTCCAGAACCTCGGATGGTGTTCTCCAGTCTCCACAGAACTCTGGGGAGTGTATATTGGACTCATGCTGGCGTGGAACTTAGGCTATCGACGGCTTGAACTTGAGGTGGACTCGGAAGTGGCACTTAATCTTCTCTCCTCTTCTCCCCAATGGTCCGAGACCCACAATTTCATAATCACAGGGATTAATGAACTATTCACGAGGAACTAGACTGTGGTGCACCGGCATATCTATCGCGAGGGCAACCGATATGCTGGTTGGTTAGCGTCCTATGCTAAGCACTTTGAGCCTGGTACCACTTATTTTGACACTACACCCATTAGGTGCCATGTATTCCTCTTGAAGGATCAATCGGAACTCTGTTTTCCTCAACTCATTATGTAATGTGTCTTTTCCCTATTAATTAAAAAAACAATTTTTCTTAACAAAACTATATTTATTGCAACGCGAATTGATTTTCTAACTTAATAAACAATTTACTTTCAATTAATTTCAAAACCTTATCCTGAAAATATAATTTACATTTCAATTTGTTGATGATGAGTATACATTTTGTATTCCATAGAAAAAGTACAGCTGAATTTGATCGTTCCCTTCAATTTTCTAAAATACCATGTTGCCTAACAATTTATTTTTTTCATAGAATATTGAAGCAATTGTTATACGGACATGTTGAACAATAAAATAAATGTAATATAAATCAAATAATAACTATATTTAACTACAATGAAATAATTATAAATAGCAAAGTTAGTATCTTGAAATTTTTTAAATTAAAGATAATATAGACATATGATTCAGCTGTACATACGAGGAGAGAGCTAACATCAGAGTGAGAAAACTCTTGACACACTACAAGACATTACAAGTGGAAGATCGATCATGAGATATACTAGAAAGAACGAACGAGTAGACATTACATATGTATGCATGATTAAGGATATTCCCAACAATGAGCTCTTGAAGGAAGAGATGATCAGCCGAGACGAAAACCAAGTTACAAGTCAACGTCAAGCGTGTCAAACACTTAGCAAATATATAAACTTCCTCCGTATACGCCACATCCAAAACCCATTTAAGTGTATTTGATACGAGAATCAAGGCCCTGCAGTTACTGCAAAGTTGGTTGATGGAAAGTAACAAGACGATGAACTAGAATCAAGAATAATGACGCTGGAAGGAATTAGAGATTCTACAGTGGCTAAACATAAAAATATTAATGAGTTTATAATTAGCAAAGCTCAATTATTTACATGATTAGTTCTATTCATTTTGACAATAGTTGACCCAAGCTTAATTTTTGTTAATAGATTCTGCATTATGTTCATATTAAAAATTCTAATATAGTATTAGAGCTAATAGTTGTCCGTCTGAATGTCCAATCCCAAAGGTCCGGTCTGGTTATCATTGCGTTTATTTTAAGTAACAACTGGATGTTTAATCTCAGTTGCAATTGAGGAGGAGTGTTATAATATCTCATATTGACTAAATATGAAAATGTTAAAGGGTTTATAAGTAATAAGGGTCAATTATCCAAATGACTAGTTCTAGTCATTTTGATAATGATTGACCCAAGGTTAAACCTTATTAATAGGCTCTACATGTATTAAAAATTCTAATACAAGGAACCAAAGCGAGCTTCAACAATAAATAGAAAATTGTGATGTTACCATTTTTGCTTCAACTGTGGTCCATGCCCATTTTGAGCTGCCATGGCTGTCTGACGTCCGATGACTGGCATTCCTGCGACGATTGATTCTCAGATTTAGGACAAAACTGGGGAACAGAAAATGAAAATCTACTTGTGATCTGCTTCTTAGCTGCTGAAGATTCAGCTGTAGAGCACAAGTCTTCAACTGCTCTCGAGGTTGCCACAAAGTTGTTACAACCATTAGGCTTTTCAGGTTCAGGTCTTTCCTCTTCCATGGATTTCGGTCTCTTCCTCAAAGCTGGATTGTTCTGGCAATTCTGGATTGTGGGAACCTTCTGATCGTTAGATGAAATGGTAGGACATGGAGCCTTTTGCTTTATGTCAACTTTTGGAATAGAAGAATTTTCTGCACTATCTGCATTATCTACAACTACTTCAAGCTTTTCACTCGAGTTTGAAGACCTTGCAGCTGCTTCTGCTTCCCACATTTTAAATATAGCTTCGGTTAGACGTTCTTTAGCCAAGTCGATATCAATTATTGGTTTCGGATAGTTTAGTCCCAGTTCCACTCCTGCAGCTTTAAGCACATTACTGGGTGCATCCCAAGGATTATGGATCCACTCGGTTGGCATTCTTGCTAGCTCAGGTAGCCACTGCCTTACATATTCACCCTCAGGATCATATTTGGAGCCTTGAACCTGGCACAAGAAGAGTCTGCTCAATCAGATAATTGATTCTCAGTGAATCCCTAAAGAAGATTGTTATCCCTGCAAGGGATGATTTTTCTTGTTCATGTCAAAGGCTCTCAGTCATGTTTATGCAGGTACATCCTAAGATTATTCTTTCCTTTTAAGTAATGAGATTATGAGTCTAGCTCATAACTGAGCACTCTTGAAAGACTAGAAAATCTAAGAATCAGAATGCACAAATGTATGATATTTTACCTCTGGGCTATCCAAACGTTCAAGTTCGTGACCATCTGGTAAACTTCCTGAGATATACTGCCAACCAAGAATATCACTTTCCAAGTCTGCATCCAAAAGCGTGTCCCAAAAATACTTCATTCCCCATCTCCATGGTAGAAGCAGAACTTTTACAGCAAAACTTGAAACGATCACTCTTATCCTATTATGTAACCAACCAGTTGCCCACAGTTCACGCATTCCTGCATCGACCAATGGATAACCAGTCCGTCCCTGTCTCCAAACCTTGAAATGATCCTGACTAGCGTTCCAAGGAAAGTGCCTCAGGTTGCTTAGCAATGATCTCTCATGAGTGAATGGAAAGTTGAAACAAAGATATCGGGAATACTCCCTTAGCCCGATGGACCTAAGAAACAGGGTCACACTTTCTATCCCAACAGAATTCTCTTCTTTCGTCCAGAGTATGTGTTTCATTCTTACACATTGGAAGACCTTCCTCACACTAAGTTCTCCAAAATGCAGGTATGGGGATAAGAGTGAGGTGGAATTCCCTCCAACTCTCAGCCTGTTCTTTGAATAATCAATTAGATGCTCTTCAACAAATTCACTTAGTACCTTGTCTGCATTAACCCAACCTGGAGACCACCCTCTTCCTAACAAGGAATTGCTAGCCTTTTCTGTTTCATTTTCAAGTCCCAATTCCTCAACTGAACATTTTTTAACTTTCCCTGTGATACACAATCATAAACTTATGTAACAATAATAAGAAATGTTTAGAAATTCCAACTAAAAGTACCTGTAGCTGGTGTTATCCTCCATGGCAGAAGATGTGACACTGGTACCATTTGCATGCGCAGGCACTTTCTCCAGTATGCATCAAACTTTGTAAAAGTGTGTCCTTTTTCATCATATATTTCCCATGGTTCGTACAGCAAATCTCCATTATAGCTCTCCACAGAAATTCCCAGCTCCACAAGCTTTTCTTTGATGTTGTGATCACGAACAAGGGACACTGGATCTGGCGCAGAAAAGGAAAACAAAAGAAAAACTCATTAAGGAAACATCTCTTGAGTAGAAACAACGAGAGCACTATAAGCAGAGAGCACATACCATACAGATGATTGAATACTACCCTCGTTGCTCCAATGGAGTTGGTGCAATCCAGAAGTGCAGCAAGTGTACTTTGAGACTTCATGAGCACAAGTTCAACCCCAAGAGATTTCAAAGAATGTCCCAAGTGGACAAGAGACTGCTTGAGCCACCACCTTGATACTCGACCAGGGTAGAACTGACCTTCTTCTTTAGGACACCATATATAAACAGCAAACACAGAACCATCCCTTGCTGCAGCAGTTAATGCAGGATTGTCTTCAATTCTAAGATCCCGCCTAAACCAAACTACAGTCTTATTACTACCCATAATAGAAAAATCTCAGATTTTAGGATAAAGCTGTAGCCTTAAATCTCATGAGATCTAATTAAGTTGCCACTCCATATCTTAGTTCCGGTGCAGAGATTAAGATCATACGAGAAATTATCCTTCCTAGTATCAACAGTCAAACAAGATCAGCTGATCGGTTCAGAACCAGGAAAGATCGTAGTCTTTGCAAGAAGCTCCTACTTGTTGTCTATGATACCAAAACCTTGAAGTTCGAAAATCTCAGACCAAAAATTTTGGCTTTTTACCACCAAGATCAAAGTTTATGATTCTGCCAGAAACTTTGCTTGAATTCTTCCAACCGATCAAACACGCCCAAATTCATGTATCACCAGTTGCATATCTTCCATTCATGGCTATTCAAACCCCAAAATTGATGACTAACCACAGTGAAAGAACAAACTGGAACTCTCAACACCTGTTTACCGCCATTTTTGGTGGAACCAAAACTTGGGGATCCTTAAAGAACAAGAAAATGAATTACCATGCCACAAAGCGTACAGATCTGCGACAGACCCCAATTGGCAGATAATGATTCTTTAATAATTAACATTAAACAATGTTATCCACAAACAGACAAGAAAACCATAAGATATCATACAACTGATAAAAGAAACAAAAGTGATTAAAAAGGGAAGTTTCACTCCGTACCTAGTTCTTCTTGAGGTTTAGTAAGCAAGAAGACATCATGTAATCCAAAGATTGACCTTTCTTTCGTTTATGGACTATACAGTGACAGTGGTTTCAAGAAATGGGAATTGGGATTATCCCTTGTTGATCCATCTACGTCAAGATCACGTGGGTCTCGATAGTGGTGACCTTGTGGGGGAGCGTATCTTGTCTGTTTTGTGGATCCACTGTAAGTGGGGAAAAAAAAAAAGAAGACCAAGGTAAAAGAACAATAGATAAGAGATAAGGAGTGTTGAAATTGTTGGCAGCTTGTAAGAGCAGCTAATGCACAGGTTTCAACAATTACGACACACTTAACTCTTCAGTTGACATTTGGCTGCCGTGTAAGAGAGAACTATCGTTGGCTTGTATTGCTTTCAACACTGTAACCAGAACTAGTGGCATCAAAGTATATGCTTCTGATGCCATTGGACTTCTGCTTCCAATTTAGAAAGATGGAGCAAAACCAACAATCTTAAGACATCTAGTGAATGCAAATTTTTATATAAAAGATTCCATCTTTACCATGATTCTTCCTTCTTCTCTAATGCTGTTAATCAAATTATTTGCCTCTCATAATTATGGCGAAAATTAAAAAAAAAAAAGAGAAAATACTTGGATTTCTTTACGGTACGATTTGTTACATTTTCACCTCTCATTTTCGAGAAAAGTGAGGATTCACTACACAACAGTGCAATTTATTGAAGAAAATTCATAAGGACGGTATAAAAGTGAAATTCTGGCCATTGTAACAGTAGAATTCACGGCAAGCCCTTTCAAGAACATTAGAACTACTCGAACGTTCGTATTGCCTTCGCCTCATTAAATGAGCACAAATTATTATTTTCTAATTATCATTATTTTACAATAAATGTCCCGAAGTTGGTACAGTCTAAATCTGTCTCAGAAGTTACAAGACATGATAAAAGCATCTCTATCATCATTATTTAGCAGAATGATTAATTAATAATTGGATTAGGAATAGCCCTTCACTTGCTCTTTCTCTTTTTGGTTCCCCGTTTCGTCGCCATTTTTTTTAATATAAGACCATTGTCTCCATTGTCTTCGGTCACAACGGCCTACGTTCAGTCTGGGCAAAAGAATTTTCGGACAAGCCGAAAAGGGGCCATGGCTAGTGGGCGGGCCGAAGTCGACGGGTAACGGGTCAGTCTGTTAGGTCTTACGTAGTTGGTTTAGTCGTTTAATATATTTTTAAAATTTTAATATATTTATTTTAAGAGAATTTGAAAAGTTGTAATTATATTTTTAAAATTAATAAATTATAAATTATAGCATAATCATTTATAGTATAGTATAAAATGAAATTACCTATAAATTATATAAAAATATTTATTTAAAATTAAAAATATAAAATATGAACCAATAGATATTTATTAAAAATATATAACAACGATAATGTTATCATAATTATTTTCTACAAATAAAAGAATTTAATTTTAATTTATAATTTTATTATAACAATTAATTACAATGTGAATTTAAAAAAGTTATTATCGAAGTCCATGAATTTATTTCAAATATTATTTTTAAGTATTTAATAAATTATTATATTCCTTTTATATGATTTTTTAAAATAAGTTTATTAAGTTTATAATATAATATTTTCAAATATTTAATATTTTTATAAATTATGTACAATGTAGTAGTTGTACTTTTAGTTATTGGTGATTTTTTACTTGTATAGTTATATAAATATTATTGTCTTTTCATATTATATCTATTATTAAATAATCATTATAAAATTTTATAATTTTATTATGCATATTAAAAGAAATATGCAGTTGGACTTAATATTATGATTAATCTTAACGCATTTAAACTTTTGTATTTATTTTTCATATTTACACAATATATACCACTATAAGAAAAGCAAAAATTAGAGACGAAAATTACCGACAAAAAATATATCATTGCAAATTATCGATAAAAATTTTATTTCCATAGGTAAAATTGAAATAAAAATTTTCATTTAACAACGGTGCTAATATCCGTCGCTTAATATGAAGAGAAATCATCCTGACAAATTTTGTAATGGACTTTAACGACGGTATAAGATTCTCGTCAATTAAGGATTTAGCGACGGTATAAGATATCCGTCAGTAAAAAGGCGGGAATTATTGGCCGAAAAAAATTTGAGTTTACATACAGAAATTTTCATTGGTAAAATCTTTTTAAATTTAAACTCACCCGACATCATCTCTCCCTCCCCTGCGTCTTCTTCTTTCTTCTTTCTGCGTCTTCTCTTCGACTTTCTTCTCTCTGGTTTCTCTATTGTGGACTCCTTTTCTACTCATCGGCATTGTCTTCTCCAGTCATTATCATCGTATCCTTCGGTGGAAGTATTTTTGCAACTATTATCATATATTTTTTCGTATATTGGATGAAAGTTAATTTGGGTATTTAATTACGTTTGTTTATTTGTATATTTTGTGATTGGAAAAACAACTTTAAAGTATAAATGTTAATGATAGAAGAGACAAGACGTGATTTTAGTTGTGATGTTCGAATAAATTTCTGATACATGTAAAGTGTTTGATGAAATGTTTGTTCTTTGAAAAAATAGTTTCAGTTCTTTTTTAGTATGAATTTCATAATTTCAATTATTTTACTTGAAATATAATATAACTTAAATTGATATTTTTGTAATGCATTATGCTTAGATTATAGTATAATATGATATGCTTAAATTATATTATAATATAATTATAGTATAAAATGGATAATTATTTATGAGACATCTATAGCAGTTTAGTATGAAAGTCTACTTAGAGATAAAAAACAGCTTAACTATGAGGCCAAAAAACTTTAAAGTTGTGTAAGGAGAAGTCCTTCAGCTAGCCCAGGAATGAAGCCAAAGGACAAGAGCAGAGGAAGTGGGTTAACGCTAAAAGTAAAGTACAAGACGTGCATTGTAGGGTCCGTGAACTCTGGCTACGCGACCACTATAGTAGAGCCCGGCCTCTACCGCCATCACTCCAGGTATTGTCCTCTTCGGCACTTGCGTGAGTCACGACTCAAACACAAGACCTCAAGGTTTTGTTTCACTTTAAGTGGACGCCTACTGTAGTGGTCGCGTGGCCAGAGTTCACGGACCCTACATTAAAAAGGCGC
>JANIJH010000225.1:84159281-84171251 GCA_024520975.1 Erythroxylum areolatum | reverse complement strand
GTTAACAAAACCTTGAGGTCTTGGGTTCGAGTCGTGGCTCACCCTTGAACCAAAGAGGACAATACCTGGAGTGATGACGATAGAGGCCGGGCTCTACTGTAGTGGTCGCGTGACCAGAGTTCACGGACCCTACATGCATATTATAGAATTAAGGAAAATTTCAACTCCAACAGAGATTTTATTTGCCTTCCTCTCCAAGACTTGTAAGTCTAACCTTGCAAGCATGAGAATATATCTATAGGCTGTCCAATCTTACCATACACATATCTTATAGTCTTTTTAAGCTCTTATTTTCTCAGACCATAACAACAATGTTTTTGTTACTTTAAATTTCGCGAACAAAGACCTTGCGCATCTTTCTCCATTTAAAACCATAGGGGCTCCAAGCTATGACATTTGCACCCAAAAAGCTGATTCTAGTAGTGAGAGATAGGTTGCGGTTAGCAAAGATTTCTTCTTGGTCTCGAACAACTTCTCTAACCAAGTTTGGGGAGCTAACCACGAGACACAATTTATTACCGAGGCAAAGCTTACAGATGGGTCCATAGATACTAGCCAATTCTGTGAAATCTCGATAAATGTCTTGGTCAAGAAATAGAAGGTCAACTATTGGCAATCTTCGAGGGCCTGGTGGCAGTGACGCCACATCCTTCTTTATTTTCTTAACATTCCACAAGAACCAGAATATAATAAGCGTTGCGATTGGTACGAAGAGATTTAGTAAAGTTCTCTTCATGGTGGCTTCCAAGGAAACTGAATATTTTGCAAGTAAATTTTAAAAAATAATTTTTAGCAAATTTACTGACGAAAAAAAGTTTGTCGATAAAATATAATGGATTTACTGATGGAAAATTTTTTTCTGAAGGTAATTACCGACGGAGTAACCAAATCCGTTAGTAATTTTTTGACAGAAAATTTTTTTCCTTTGGTAAATTTACCGGCCGAACAAAATTTCTATCAGTAAATTTACCGACGGTGTACAAAATTTCCGTCGGTAAATTTATCGAAGGTATAAAAAATTTCTGTCGGTAAAATTACCTACAATTGTATTTCCGATGCCTTTTTCTGTCAGTAAATTCCATCGCTAAATAAGCTTACTGACAGAATGCATACAAATTTCTTTGGTGATTTCCGCCACTAAACTTTATTTTTCTTGTAGTGTACATTGTGCATATATGTATTTATATTAATCTTTATATGAATCAATCACTTTATTAATCCTAATGTATCAATTCCAAAACAATATATAAGTATATATTCTTAAAATGAATTAATCACTTTGTTAATCTTCATGTATCAATTCCAAATCAATATATAAGTAATTTAGATATAAAAAATACGCATAGTATATTATATTGAAAATAGCTATTATTTTATTAAAAATAAAATACATTTTATAAATACTTTTAATATTTTTTCTAAATTATTATTTTTATTACTTTTGAAAATAGTACTTTTACTTTTTATAAAAAATCATTATATTCTAATTAATCTAAATTTATACTCATAAATTTTTTTCTCCTTTCTAAATTCTAATATTAAAATATTCATTCTTAAGTCGCTCTAATTAAAAAAAAATTTAAGAGTAATTCCTTACTCCAAACTTTGATATAAATTTTACTTTAAATCCTTCTCGTCCATAGAGTATTATAAGCATAGCATATTTCATAAAATTTTATTTTCAACTTTTTTCTTTTTAATATATATATTATGTCACAACTTTAAATTATAACAACATATAATTATGATATAATAAAGTTATTAATATTAAATAGGAGAAAATGTTATAAAGATCATAGATTAAAGATGAAATGAAAGTGGGTGAAGAGTTTGCAACCAATATGTTATCCATGTAAACTAAGAGAAAGGTTACGTGAGATAATGCGGTGCGAATGAAAAGTATCATATTTGGAAGAGATAAAACGTATTTCAAAAAGTTTCTAACTTAAATGAAGAAATCAAGTACAAAGAGTTTGTTTGAGACTATAAAGAGCTTTTTTGAATATAACAAATATAGTGTAGATGATCAGGTTTAGTAAAACCAGAAGGTTAAAACATAAAAACTGGTTCTTGAAGGGTATTATAAAGAAAGGCATTGTTGATAAACATATCAGTTATTTACAAAAGCAAGAGTAAGAATGATGTGGGTTTAATGATAAGATTAAAAGTGTCAATACAGGTGAAGCTAGGATCTTAATCATATCCCTTAGCAACAAGACAAACTTATAGATATCAAAAGCATTATTAGACTTATGTTTTGTTTAAAAATCTATTTCCAATAGAAAAGGCTGGCATTTAGGCAAGTGGAAATAAGGGTCCAACGTTAGTTATGACGAAGAGAAACTAAGCAAATGTAGCTTGATGTCGGTGAGGAAATAACTTGGTTATTATTGTCAATAAAAATAATAAATTATTGATAATTAAAGTGAGAAATAGATAGAGAGAGTCCCAAATATCAATTTAAATTAGGTGTAACATCTTTGTTGACACATGAGTTGATAAAGGAAATAAAAGAATGTTTTTACATTAAAAAATGAAGTTAAAAATGTAGTACATGAGACTTAAGACAAAACAGACTTGAAAATGTTTTATTACAAGAATAACCGGGATGTTAATGTCAACAAATAGAGAGAGTACGATGAGTAATTGAACGCAATAAGATTAGTAAAGTTTGATGAAATTTTCGGAGAATAGAGATTATTGTGAATATTACCTACAAATAGCGAGATCTTAGTTTTGAGATTATTGTTTATGAGATATTGTTGTTATAGTCTAAGTAAATAAGAAATAAAAAATGGAATTAAAATAAGCTCTTAATTAATGAAAATTTTATATAATTTATAACATAGATTAATCTAAAAATATGAATTATTATTTAAAAGTTATCAATATCATTAATAATAAATTAAAATAAATAATAATCATTAAGTGTTATCATTATCATGTACGGTCTCATATTTCATATTTGAGTTATTTTCTTCCCCTCTTTTACAAAATTGTTAGTGATGTCTACATCATAATTCATTGAGAAGTCCAAAAGATCATACTTGCATTTTCTTATTTATCAATTAATTACAAAACCCTGCCGTTTTAGCAGCGAATTGTTGGTAAGAATTACATATTATTAACAGGTGAGCATAATGTAAAATTTCGACATGTGATGACCATTGCAACCAACAACTTGCCCTAGGAAACTGGTATCTTCCATCCCGGCAAGCTCAACAGTAAGCATAGCAGTTTATTTAATTAAGAGCGTTCCGTTGAATTCGTTAACATGAGGATCACATAAGCTTTCTTCTCTTAAACCAAAGGACTAGAGTTTCAATTTCCCACCTCAGAGATGCAAGCATTAGACAGTTGAAACAGGCGGTGAAATCATTGCAAGCCCAATTCATTAAGCATTAGAATATATCAGTATGAATAAGAATATCCAATTTTCACTTGAGAGAAGCATCATGGAAGTAAGGAGCCAAAACCTACACACAGGTTTCTGAAGGATTAGCTCCTAATCAGCATTCCCAGGTGTTGATTACTCAGTGAGGTTCTATATGGATTTCCTCTTCAGATATATAGTGCATTGCAGCTACAGAAGCAAGTTGGCGCCATAATAATACACTGCTAGGATTATTAATGTATCACATACCCTTCAAATCAGTCCAGTGCTCAGTTTGCCCGGTCTGTGACCACCTCAAGATCCATTTCAGTTGAGTCAGTTGCTTGAATTTCGTAGTGAACACCTTCCAGTTCCCTTCTGAAGCTTTCCTTGGAAGTGGCATACAACATCTTGGATCGAATGTGAGATACAGAAGGCGACCTGAGGCCAGACACTGATTAAGTAAACACAACAATATTCATCGAATGAATACATTGACAACATAACCGGTTCTGTTGGTATGCGGGGCAAACTGGAGAGTCCAGCAAAACAACCTATAGGAAGAACAGATTGATTTTCTTGCAGGTCATTGTAGGAAAATCATATTGCAACTGGTCAAGCAAATCTCCAAGCAGGACAGAAATATATTTTTGAACTGTTTTACCATAATCCAACAGATCATGTCACAGCAGCAACCAGACCTGGTGGGCGATCCGACGTTGCAAACATCTGGCCCCTTTATGATCTTTCATACAGACTTTTACCACACAATTGAAGGAAATAAATAATATCTAACCATATTTAATCAACATGCAATATGATCTTCCAACAAGTCAAGTTAGGAATCAGAGATGAAATGAGAAGAAAGAACAACTTCATATCCCTATCAGCAACTAGGAGTTTCTTCTCGAAATCTTAGAACGTTCATATAATTCATATGTCACTTTTGTCAAGGATCACTCTCATGCAAACAGTTCAAACCATAATGTTGTTTTCAAATCCTAAAAACATTCAATATAGTAGTATGAGAGGACAACAAGAGTCTCAACTATGCAACTAGCACAATCCAACTGATACGACTCGAATTATTGCAAAGATTATCAAACTTATTAACAAAAAGGAACAGATATGCATTCATGTCACGTTAAAGATTTCCCACAATTACCAGCCACTTAAAATCTCCTCCAATCAGATGCACATAATTGTCATGAACTTTATTCTCTCAAGTTTACATGTAATGTCCACCAAAAGATGCAATATGCAAAAAAAATCATATGTAAACCAACAAACTGAGAAAGTCTATATGAAATTGAATAAAAATAGTGTTGATAAACTTCAGGGCTTAATTTGGAAATTGATTGTACCAGGACAAATCAACATATCAATTGAAGAAAACAAAAAACTTTGTCTAAAATAATCCAATTCAAACATACAGCATCCTCAACAAGTGCACGCAAAAGTGAATTTTGTATTTCCACCAAAAGTAGCATGTGCCACAGTAAAAAAGCAGAAACTGACCATGCAATGAAGAAGATCTTGCTCTTCTGGCAATTTTCTGAAGTTACAAAATCAAAGTCATAGACTGCATAGCGGCAGTCATTTTCAGGCAAAGAAGCACTAAAATCATCATAGCTCTCAGCTGGCCCTCCAGTCTTCTCAACCACTACCTCATTTTTACTCTCATCAATCTTGAATATGACATAGCGGTGCAACCTTCTCCTTTGCAATTCAAGGTACGTACTTTTGCTGTTATCAGCGACACCCATGCCAGTTGAAGCATTTTTCTGAAAGGCATAAGCCCTGATGTCAATATGGATCACTAAAGGTATAGAACACAAGGAAATCTCAATCAGTCAAAGTGCAATTTTCCACCATCAAGATCATAAACCCAACTTCTGTGCTTTCATGATGTATTGGAACTAATTTTATCATACGGCATTGTACTGGAAGCTTGGTCAACTAAGGGAGGATCCATGCAAAAAGAAGAGGGATATGCATTTTTCACATTACTTTTCCCCGATTGAATTCTACCAAAAGCTTCAACCCTGTTGGCTAATCATCATGAATTCCTCCAATATGGTCCTGATTGAAGGATACGCATCCCGCACTCCAGAAATAGCCGAAGATACTTGAAAAGTATAAAACAAGCACGCAAAATGATTTTAACTCTGCCAACCTAGGACATGACTAGAACTACCATAAATGATAAAACAAATCTATCTTGACGGACACTGCTTCCAATTTGAAAGCCTCTACTGCCTTATGGTCATTAGCTTTTATCCAAAAACTGTGAACAACATCCAATAGAATAAGTTCAGACACCATCACATCCAGTACACAAAATAGATCAATTCCAGGGCAACATATAATCCTATCTTATCATACCATAAAAGTAACGTAAAAGAAAAAGATTTTCTATGTTATCCTCTCAATCTCAAGGGATTCACCTCTAGGACACAGAATCCAAAAGGAATAAGGAAAACAAAACGGGCAAGAGACAGTAAAGAGGAATGTTTATCATCAAACTAAAAGAAATCTAGTACAAACCCAGTTGAAAAGAATATAAAAAACAAAGCAACAGATGATCAAGCAAATAAAAGACCAAGAAAGGTCAGATCTTTAACATGAAAACAAGTCATCAATTAGAAGCCTTACCAGTCTGAAAGACATGCTTACTGTAAACAAAACAATTAGAGACCGGAACCGTTGAAAACAGAGGATAATATGGACTTGTATGGAGGAAAACAAAAGTTGAATAGGAAAGCGAAGAAGAGGGTGTTTATTTATACAAAGTCATGGAATAAACAAGTAAAGTGGATGCTGTAACCGTGCATTGTGTATACGAAAGGAGAAGAAAAGAAAAGAAAAAAAGTCTAGGCTTTTAAGTCCCTTTCGGGTTTTGTTTGTTTGATAGGGAAAGAAGAGAGACAGAGAGACGGGTCATGCTCGTATTGGATGCTTTATGAAAGTGAAGCGGTTGACTGGCAAACATTTGACATCTGAGTTCCACGTGTTCGTAATGGACTTAGATGCTGATTTGGGAATTCATTTTGGGACAGATCATTGTTACTACCTTGTTCTATCATTCAATAAACGTGAAATAAAGGTAATAGATTTGCACTTGTTCAATTTACAAGGAACAAATCGTCTATTCCTCTTATTGTGTTCTACTCTGTTCGGAGCTCTTTGCTCCATTCATTTCTTATTTACCATAGTGGAGTGTTGAAAGGGCTTGAAACAAAGTGAGAGTAGAGAGATGAGAACAAACGATTTGTTTCCCAATTTACTTGCGTGATCACATAAACATGAATAAGTACAATAAAGAGAAAGAAGCTAATTTTAAGTTAAGCCCGAAGCCCAATCTTTTGAAACCCAAAATCTATTTCTTGTTGTAGGTAACTATAAAGCCCATCGTCACCTTCTGGTCTTAACTTTCTAATGCATAATTCCCTTTCACAGTAACAAAAACTGATCCGACTGATCGAGAAGGAGGAGGAGGGGCTCTCTTTTCGCTATTGTATATTCTTGTTTTAATTTTATATTTTGTTTCGGGTTAATCTCTATCCATCTTCCGACGAGTATCTGTTCCACTAATTGGTGCGAATCTCTTGCGTTTAGTCTCTATCACCATGCTCAGACTTAGATTCCTCTTTGCACGCAAGTTGTAGAATACCATCGTTTTTTATGTTTCATCCACGCATGAGTCTTGCTTTGCCTCTATCATCCTCTAATTAGAACGTCAGGCGTTGATTTCGTTGTTCATCTATATTGTTCTCTAATTGTAGCATTTGAATATGCTGTAATAGAAAGAGGTATCTTTATTCTCTACCTGTATTCTTTTTTCTTAAATTCAACTAAGGGGAAGGGAGAAAACTGGGTTTATAGGGTTTGTCTACATGTCACTAGGAAATAGGTTTTGGGTGCTTGTCTTGAAAAATATGGAATTCCAAGGGGAATCCAATCAAGTTGGAAGACCATTGTCGACTTACTGAAACATGTTCTTTAAATTGGAGACTTCCAGTAAATTCTTGAAGTTTGAGACTGCCTACTAAATGACAAACTGGCTATTTCAAATCCAAATTAGTTTCTGCAGATTCAATCTTACTTTCCTCGTCCTACCTGCATTTGGTTCTTGGTCTTAGTTGATATAAGGATTGTCGGGCCTTAACTTTTCTTGCTCATTGAATCAATAGTCTATTATTAAGTATGTATATCTTTAGATGAGAAATTCCATATCTGAACTCTTTTAAACGGCCTCAGCCTTTTGTCCTTTTTATCAGATATAATTGGGATTAATGTTCATAATGAAGTCATTTTTGGTTTTTCGTGCTATGACTCTCTAATTTTGGTTCTACAGCATAATTTTGTTTCTAATTTCGTTTCCAGCTTTTCAGGAGTACAGTTATTGACAACATCAGTTAGAAATTGACGTTGTGAATTACAGAAATGTTTTCAGGAGTGAAGTTTATATCTCGTGATCAGATTGACAAAGTACTGAATTGTTTTGTTAATTTCTGTTATCTGTTATTAAAGGTCTTTCTTTCCATATGTATTTCTCATTGTTCGCCCATTGGAAATTAGGAGGATGTGCGCAATGAAACAAGAATGAAGATCGATAAGAAAAAGAAAAAGCACAGGAGGGAAAAGAAGAGTTCACGATATGATAGTAATTCAGATGATGATCTTGACAGAGTGAAGAAAGGATCTAGGAGAAATAAGAAGTGGTACTCTTCAGATGAGCACACATCAGAAGATTCTAGTGGGATTGATAGTGAAGATAGTTATGAACAAAGTAAAAGCATGTATAAGAGTAAGGGAAAGAAGAAGGGAAGAGATCGTCACTTATCAAGGGATGGTGATAGTAGTGGCTTCAAGAAGAGGTCAAGAAATGGTGGGGAAGATCATTTGATGGAGGATTATTCATCATCTGATGATGTGGATCAAATGGGTTGGGAAGGTGGGAGGAAGAAGAGTGAGAAAAGTATAGATGATAATATTTCTGGTATCTATCCTGTAGAGACTATTCTGATGCCTTGTAATTTGATTGTTTTTGAATGTAACTCAACTATGATTCTATATTGTTATTTTGCTAGAAGCCCGAGGCATAGAGGACATGGAAATTGTAAGGAAGGAAATGGGGCTAGATTGGATGCTTAGACCTGCAGACAGGACTGATAAAAAGCCTGGAGTGACAATTCAGAGCAAATTGGATGAGATACCCATAGCGGAGGTAAGCTGTATTAAGTTTCCTTTTATTTCCATGACTCAGTCTGTTAGATCATTCACTTTGTTGGCTGATCTTTTCAATTTGTATAAATTGATTCTTTATATGATACTAAAAGCTACATCTTAATCTGCACATTTCTAGATATGATTGTTCCTTTCTTTAGATCTTAGAGCGTGCCTTAGAGAATTCTAGTTATTTTCTATGTTTGTTCTAGAGAGAATTTTGTATCTTGGAATAGTCTGAAATCAACTGACTTACTTAGTTACTGGATATGAACTTTTGACGCTTGTTTCCGAATTCCTGTAAATTATTGGTTTACTAAAATTAGTTTAAATCTGCACAATCAAGTGACCTAATTAGTTACTGGATATGAATTTTTGACTTTTTCTTTTTCTAATTCCTGTAAATTATTGGTTTACTAAAATTAGCTTAAATCTGCACTAACCTCTGGTTTCCTTCTTTCTCTTCTGCGTTTTGATGCATTAATCATTGTGAGCATGTACATTTTTGCTTTTATGATATTTCGTGGTTTTGGGTAGGATGTAGGTCATTGATGTTTCTTTTATTGGTTGCATACCTATATGTGCATGAATATGTAGAAGCATGTGTAGTTGTTGTCTGTATTTGGAATTTATTCTATTACTCATTAGTTTCTTCACCTGCCAGATGAAAGGGGTAAATCCCAGGGAATTGAATCCATATTTGAAGGATAATGGAACTGGCTATCCAGATGATGAGGATGAGAAAAGAGGTGTCAGCAGCCAACTTCCTTCTACTGCTCTTGTTGGAGATGGTGGTGCAAGCTGGAGGCTGAAGGCCTTAAGACGTGCACAAGAGCAAGCAGCTCGAGAAGGCAAAGGACTTGAAGAGGTATTCGCACCTTCTAGATCTCACTGACATTGACTAGATCATTAACTTTTTTGGTGATATATTGAGTTCATATAGGTTGTGGGAGAAAGGTGGGGCTCTTTGGGTCATTTAGCTGTCTCTGCAGCATCTGGCAAAGCTGCCCCTTCTCGTGCTCATCTTCATGCCATAAAGAACAGAAAGAAAGGGCAGACAGAGGATATAAAACCCGAGTCAGACAGTCGAAATGACAGAGATATTGATCAGGTATATACCAGATTATGGAGGCTTATTTCTGATCAAGCAATTAACATGTTATCTCTGATTATGGTTTTCTTTGATGCATATCATATGTTAAATTCTTCTGTTCACATGTTAAATGATCGTTATTATTAGACTCCCAGTCAACGCTATTTAAAGGACGTCTCAGTCCGGCACCCCGAAATGAAGGCCCCCAAAAACAATGATTCTTTGTCATGGGGAAAGCAGAAATGTCAGAAGAAGTTTACTGATGATGGAGGTCTTATTTCTGCTGCAGCAACTTGTTTGAATAAATTTGCTAACGATGGAAGCTTTATGACTGAAGTCCTTTGTCAACAAAATAGTGATATTTGCAGCTCTGGTGGTTCCCAAATGAACCATGAGACCAAAATTGAAACAAATTCAGCTTTACATGAAGCTGAAGCAAATGAAGGCGGTGTGGTAACTAAAGAAGGATTGAGTGCAAACCAGTTGGCAGCTAAAGCTCTGCAGCTTCGTATGAAAGGAAAGCACGAAGAAGCTCAGAAACTTATGGTAAATGAAAAAGCTTCCTTTGTATGTCTCTTCATTTTCTGAATTCAATTATGCAGATTATGGTCACCATGCAGGTATATATATAGATTTCTTACCAGTCTTTCCGTATTTATTCTTTGTAACCTACATCCCTATTATCATGTCACCTATGCATGTGGGCCTATTGGAAACAGTCTCTTTACAATATAGGGGTAAGGCTGCGTACTATCAGGCCCCTCCCAGATCCTGCTTCATTGCGGGAATTCGGGGTATGATGATGATGATGATGATGATGATGATTATGGTAAACTTGTTCTTTTGGGCTCAACTATAGAACTTATCTTCCATGTTAAGGGAGTTTATAAAGTAACCCTGAGTTTAATGGTTGAATGGTCTGGTTGACTTGGATCAAGTTCAATGGCCCTACCTTTCAAATTAGTATCTGCACTTGTGAATGCCTCTACCGGCACACATCATGTGAGATTCTTTTATCTGCTAACTGATAATTATCTTCGGTGCTTAATCAGCCTATTTCTTTTGCTTTATTTTGTCAGCAAGAAGCTGAAAGCATGAAGGCAAAGCAAGGCGCTGTAGGAAATTATGAAAGTTCGAGTAGACCTAAAATGACAGGGAGCCACAACAGGTATTTTTTCATCTTAAAAATGCATGTTCTTAGGATGTTTAATTAAATGCACCCGAACTTGTATATACGCTCCAGCTTGTCCTTTTATATTGCACATGCCAAGTGGTGCTTTCAAACATGTTTTCCAGAACATTGATCTCTCTTTGCAATCTCTACATGCAGTTTTTACTGTTCCTTTACTTAATTAGACCAGAATCTTAGCATCAAAATTCATTTACGCTGTAATTACTTACCTTTGTAGATACTTTTTGCAAAATATTTCTTCTCAAAGAAAAAGAGAAGATGATGCTGATAGACACCTAGCTCAAAAGATAATTCAGAACAAACGATATAGTGTGTCTGGCCAAGCAGATGATGAATATGATTTTGATGATGGTCCGAACAAAAAGTCCTGTAAAAATAAGGGAGGTAACGATCATAAAGTTTCTGACAAGAATTATATTTCAAAGCGCATCTTGACCCAGCAGGAACGCTGCCTCTTTTGTTTCGAGAATCCCAGCCGGCCAAAACATCTTGTTGTGTCAATCGCAAATTTCACATACTTGATGTTGCCGCAACAGCAGTCTATTGTAACAGGCCATTGTTGCATCCTACCAATGCAGGTAAGTTTTATCCGATTCCTTAAAATACAGAGTGGATTCTTTTTATTTTTGGTACCATGGACAAAGAGAGTCCTATTTTCATAAAAGAACAGTATACCTGATGACATAATGATTGATTGGAAATAGTGTTGGTTGATGATCCATGGCATTTTAGATTCTTCTTGACTACAGTTGAGCTGGAGTACTTAGTTGATCTAAAATGGGGCAATAATTGTGGCCTGGGTTTAAGATGCTTTCTGACGAAAGCCACTGATTAAAAATGCTGATTGATTTGTTTAGGAGCTAAAGATCAGAATGCAATTCCCTCTTAGGATTAATCACTGTAATGAGATGCCTCTTTTTGCAGCATGAGTCTGCCACAAGGACTGTGGACAACAATGTGTGGGAAGAACTTCGCAATTTCAAGAAATGTCTGATAATGATGTTTTCTAAGCAAGATAAAGAGGTTGTATTTCTTGAAACAGTCATGGGGATAGCACAACAACGTAGGCATTGTTTGATAGAG
>JANIJH010000225.1:84148376-84159240 GCA_024520975.1 Erythroxylum areolatum | reverse complement strand
CTATTTTAAAAAGGTTTGCTTTCTTTTCTTTGCCTTTGCCTTTTTGCTTGCTTTTCATCTAGACATTATTCTCGAAAAAAACTAAAAGGAAAGGTAGAGAAAAGGACTAAATACAGAAGAGTAAACTATTGGGAAAATTTCTTTCCAATGAGTGCTTTACATCTCCCCTGATTTATCTACAAGATGTTCTGAACAGGTGATAGGAGGAGAAACTGTATTAATATGCATAAGAGGATACTGGTTTGATCTGGAATATGGTATTCTAGTATTAAAAATTAAATTACTCGGGGAAAATTGGATAACGTAGCCTAGCATGTCGTATCAAAGAGGGCTTTTGCTTTCCTTTCAGCAGCGGTATTTATCCAAGTTGAAGATATAAAGCCTGTAACTGTTGTTGAATTCAAACATATTTGCTGCTCAGAAGCATGCAGTTATGAGTTTTATGAATGTACATTAAACTTTACTATCTGGAAAGTTTCTCAAGAAGATTTTTTCAGGCAATTGATGAAGCCGAAGACGAGTGGAGCCAACATGATGCAAAAAAGCTTATTGATACGAGTGTGAAAGGGTTGCGTGGTTCAATTCCCAAGAATTTTCCTTATTTTCATGTTGAATTCGGTTTAAATTCTGGATTTGTGCATGTGATTGATGACGAGCAGCAGTTTAAGAGTAGCCTTGGCCTCAACGTAATTAGAGGCATGCTGCGTTTGCCTGAGGAAGACATGTATCGTCGCCGGAGGCACGAGTCTGTGGAGGCACAAAGACAGGCAGTAGCAAGTTTTGCACGAGATTGGGAGCCTTTTGATTGGACAAAGCAACTTGAATAAGTGCTAAGTTGTACTGACAATTTTTGTACTTAATTGTGTCATTTTAGTCACCCCTGTACTTTCCATTCTACCTTTCAGTTTGCACCGTAAATGGCCGAGGGCTTGGATTTGCGATTGTACAGCAGTTACCCGAAATATTACGTCTTCCTTGCTAAAATTTTAGTAAGGAACCTGGCTAGATAAGCTTGAATGACATTTTCATATTTACTTCCAATTAGGCTTAGATATTTACATTTATATGTTCCTTATATTTCTTTTTTCATATTGATAAGACCTCAATGTGAATTTTGAATGGGGAGACCAAAGGGGAGAAGAGCTTCAACAGGACCAAAGGAAGCAAAACAAGAGATCAAACCATTAAGTCCACTGGAATTTGATGACGACGACTACACTGAAACCAGCTCCAGATGGTTACTTTATGGGCAGAAATGCAATATACACGTGTTGTTTTCTAACTTCGAGTTTCCAGTCGTTTGGAAGAAAAGCTAAAGAGCCTGCTTAGTTAGAACACTCCTGACCCCTCCAAGATACGATTGGATTAAACAACTTTTCTCTTCATTCTTCATTAGTCTCAGATTGTAAGTAACAAGTTCTTTTCATATCTAGAGCTGTAACTCAAAATTATCTGCTTGCAGCATTTGTATGAAATACCGGAAGCCGCCCTATGTAGACCAAGTTCTTTTTTATAGTGCAAAGTGTGACCTTCAGTATTTCCTTTGAAAGAATTGGGAATTTGCTAATTTCCTGTTCCGTGAAAGAACAATAAAGTTTAAAGATTGAATTGGTAAAAAAAAAAAAAGAGTACATGTCACTCTCAAAATTAAAGAACCTTAAAGATTTTCTTTTTCTAAAATTAATGCTTGAATCAACTATGATTAATACATGCTTTAAACTACTAAATAGATGATGTCAAAGCATCTTATAATAATCTCAGTCATAGGATTTCATCTAGATCTTCACGCTTTTACCAATTCTCCCGTGAGACTTAGCGATGAAAGCGAGGAGAGACTTAGCAAGGAAAGCGAGAGTTACTAAACTAGAATTGGTTAAACAAAGAAAAAACAATAATGATTCTTGTAATTTACAATTTGAGGATAATGTTTAGTCAAACGCCTATAACTAGCCATAAACTATGTAAAACCAAAAATATTAGAGATGAAAACATAAAAGTTGAAAAAAAAAAACAGTGGCAGATAGGAAAGAAAGAGACGTGATCATAATTAATCAACTATAAAAGTAGATTAGAAGCTTTCAACTTCTAGTAAATAGTTATTTATGTTTATAAAAATGAAATAAAGAAAAATTAACGAAGTCAATCAAGGAAAAACTGCATAGTTCATTCTTTGACTTTGGCATCTCAATACCAGGCCACTTCTAGCTACGCCTACTTGAATGTGCACGTAATCTTGCATTACTGATTCTTGTTAGTAGAAACTGATTTCATTACATTATAAAGAATCTTGAAACTAATAATTTTCACATACTTAAATTTGATGAAGAAGACATGATGTTTAATCTTGATGACAAGTACCTTTTTCTATTTAGAAAATATGATTTCTCTCCCCTTCTCCCTTTCTTGAATTATATGTTTTGTTTTTATGGATGCATAAGTTTTATCTTAAGCATATACATTAGGATAGAGAGACAACCAATTGTATGTGTATCTTTCTTTTTAATCTGATACGTCCATCAAGTATCAATTTGTAATCTATAAATGACGTAAA
The DNA here is from genome assembly GCA_024520975.1 of Erythroxylum areolatum. Classification (NCBI taxonomy): domain Eukaryota; kingdom Viridiplantae; phylum Streptophyta; class Magnoliopsida; order Malpighiales; family Erythroxylaceae; genus Erythroxylum; species Erythroxylum areolatum. Next base: position 84,156,689 of record JANIJH010000225.1, on the reverse strand, counting down.
TTTAATCACGGTCCACATTAATGTTTCTAGTAAATTCAAGTTATGACATGTCATGATACAATTGTATGCCATTATAACTAAAAACAATAAATAGTGTATATTAGAAACACATCAATGAGATCAAAGTGTCAAGTTCATTAGATACATCATTCAAAAGGATAACAAAGACCCATTCTTTGTACATTTTCTTTAAATGTCTTTGGTTGTAAACCTTTAGTTAATGGATATGTTATCATAAGATCTGTCTAATATGTTCAATAGACATTCTCTGCTTATGAACCTCCTCCTTAACGACAAAATGCTTTAGCTCCACATATTTGGCATCTCTTGAGTGTGTGTCATTTTTGGATAAGAACATTGCTGCATAATTATTACAATAAATTTTCAACGGCTTAGTAATGGTGTCGATAATACCATGTCCTAAAATAAAGTTTCGCAATCATAATGCATGTATTGTGGCTTCAAAATATGCCACAGATTCTGCTTCCATAGTAGATGAGGCAATGACAGTTTGTTTAACATTTTTCTATGATATTGCTCATTCGACAAGAAAGAACAACTAACCATAGGTTGATTTTCTGCTGTCAATGCATCTAGCAAAATCTAAATTTGAGTATCCAATCTCTTCCAGGTGATCAAATCTTCTATACATGAACATGTAATTCTTTGTTTCTTGAAGATATCTTAAAACTTTATTTGCAGTTTTTCAATGATTTCCAGGGTTACTTTGATACTTGCCTAGTATTTCAACTACAGAACTAATATTTGATCTTGTACAGGTTTATACCTACATTAGACTTCCCATAACATAAGTATAAGGAATTGATTCTATTTGCTTTCATTCTATATTATTCTTTGGACATTGCATAAGACTAAATTTATATCCTTTTTCAACTAAAATAGTTCCAGAAGAACATTTATGCATGTTAAATCTTTCTAGAATTATTTCAATATAGGCTTTTTGAGACAATCCCAATAGTCTTTTTGATCTATCACGGAATATTTCAATTCCTATCTTATAAGATGCCTCTCCTATATCTTTCATTTCAAAATTCTTTGAAAGATAATTTTTTGTCTCATGCAACATACCCAAATCATTAGTAGCAAGTAGGATATCATTAACGTATATGACTAAAAATAAAATTTTGCTCCCACTGATCTTTCTGTATATATATCAATTAATAAGATTTTCTTCAAAACTAAAAGAGATGATGATATCATTAAACTTAATATACCATTGCCTAAAAGCTTGTTTGAGTCCATATATTCATTTCTTAACTTTACACACTATATGACCTTTTCCTTCAATTGAAAAATCTGCAGGTTGATCCGTATAAACTTCCTCTTCAAGATTTCCATTAAGACAGATTGTTTTCACATCCATTTGGTGTAACTCTGAATCAAAATGAGCTACCAGTGCCATAATAATACATAATGAGTCTTTCTTTAAGATAGGTGAAAATGTCTCTTCATAATCAATGTCATCCTTTTGAGTATATCCTTTAGTAATAAGTCTAGCCTTATATCGTTTCCATTCGAGTCAAGCTTGGTCTTGAAAACCCATTAACACCCAACTCGTTTGGAACTTTCTAGCAATTCAACGATATCCCAGACGCTATTATCATTCATGGATTTTAACTCTTCCTTCATGGCATCAATCCATTTTTTTTTGACCCAGCACATTCTATGTCATGTGAAAATGAAACCGGAACTTTATTAATGCCAATATCAAGATCTGATTCTTGCAAATAAGTTTCATAGTCACTCGAAATAGCTAATTTCCTTGTTGTTTAAGATCTTTTTAAAGGTATTTCTTTTGACTCATTTGTTTCAGATCTGTGTGAGTTAGTTTGTTCAATGGATATTTCATCATTCAAACATTTTCATTGTTGTGAATACATTCTTGAACAATTGGAACATCAATGGACAAATGAATTCATACAGATAAAGGAACATTTGTCTTTACTTCCTTTATGTCCACAATTCATTGTTCCTCACTCCCACTAACTTCACCATTTTCAATAAATTTTGCATTACCGGTTTCCACTATTCTTGGACTATAGTTTAGACAATAAAATATATTACCCTTTAGATTTCTTTGGATATCCAATAAAGTAACCACTAACAGTTTGAGAATCTAATTTTTTTCATATGGACTATAAACTCTTCCTTTTGTTAGGCAACCTCAAACATGTAGATGCTTTAAACTAGGCTTCCTATTTGTCCATAACTCAAAACGAGGTTTGGAAACTGCCTTATTAAGAACCCTATTCAGCAGGTATATGGTTGTTTTTAGTGTAAACATCCACAAGAATTTGGGTAAAGATGAATTAGTCATCATGCTCCCAACCATATCCATCAGCATTCTATTACATCTTTCTGCTACATCATTTTGTTGGGGTGTGTATGACATAGTGTATTGTGCACATATGCCACATCTTTCAAGAAGTTTAGCAAGTGGATCTAGAATTGTCCTGTTTCATCATATTTTTCATAATATTCACTACCTCTATCATATCTTACAATTTTCACTTTCTTGTCTACTTGTCTTTCAACCTTATTAATGTATACTTCAAAAGTATTCACTACTTGAGATTTTTTTAAAGCAAATAAACATATCCATAATGTCAAAAATGATCAATAAAGGTGATAAGATATTTTTCTCCATCAAAAGATGAAGAATCAAAAAGCCCACATACATTAGTGTGTATAATTTCAAGAAGCTGAGTGCTTCTTGTGGCTTCTTTCTTGTTATGTTTTGTTTGTTTTCCTTTAATGAAGTCCACACATAAACCAAGATTAGTAAAATCTAGATTCTGTAGAATCTCATTCTTTACTAATCTTTCTAATCTTTTTTCGGATATATGACCCAAACGTTTATGCCACAAAAAAGTTGAACTTTCTTTAAGCATACGATGCTTGATTCCAATATTTTAATGTCCAGTAAGTAAGGATTCAGAAAATTGATCATTAACTTTCAATTTATATAAACCATCAACAAGACTACCATAACCAATAAGTCTAGAATTCTTATATAAACTGAAACAATCATGTCCAATAGTAAAATTAATACCACAATCATCCAACTTTGAAACAGAAATTAGATTCCTAGAAATTGAAGATACATAAAGAGTCTTTAATAGGTCTAAATAATAACTAGTATCTAAGACCAAATGATAAGTTCCTAAGCCTTCATTTCGTGCCTTACTAAAATTTCCCATATATAGGAAATTCTCAATTTGGCATGTGGTTTGGATCGTAAGGAATCATTGCATTGTATTGGATACATGAGTAATAGCTCCACAATTAAGCCACCAAGCATTATGAGGAACATAAATTAAATTAGATTCGAAACATACAAAAGTCTAACATCAATTAAATTAGATTGGAAACATACAAAAGTCTTAGATATACCTTTCTTTTCGAACCATGCCTTAAGTTTAAAACAATCTTTTTGATAGTGTCCTTTTCTACAGAACTGACACCTATCATTATTTTGTTCCTTCTTTTCAACCTGAGGTGTTTTAGCAGGCCTTTTATTTGTCTTAAAACTTTTGGCTTTTACCTTTGGTGACTTACTAGCTAAATGTGAGGTTGACTGAATGACTTCCCATGTTCTTTAGTCTATTTTCCTCTGAAATAAGCTTGCCAATCAATTCATTAACATTTTACTTTTACTTAATTGTGTTATAGTTAATTTAAAAAGTACCATATTTAGGAGGCAGTGAGTTCAGGATAAACTAAACCAGAAAGAAGTCATTTATAATCGTACCTAGTATATTCAATCTTATTGCAATATTAGTCATCTCAATGGTATGTTCTTACATACTTCGCGACCCATCAAACATCATGGTCATGAGTTGTCTCATTAGCGTACTAGCAAGTGACTTTTTTGTAGAACGAAAGCGTTCTTCCACAAACTTTAGGTTTTTTTTAAATTTTCTATTTAGGGAATAGTATTCTTGGTATTATTTGCTATAATCATTCGCATATACATAAAGCTCAATCAGTTAGATCATATCCAAGCTTTATATTTGGACTTCTTTTCCTCACTGCTTAACTCAATAATAGTAGCAAGTTCTTCTTCCAAAAGTGCCAAGTCAAGATCTAACACACATAACAGGAAATTGATTTGTTCATCCTATTCAGAGAAATTCAAACCATTAAATATAGTAACAGAAGAAGCTTGCGAATGAAGCGAAATTGATGCAAATAAAACATAGATACTCATAATTAATTATATTATAGATTCAGATCAAACATCAGGGTATATTATTAAAAAAACCTTTAGGTAAATACTCAACACACAATCGTAAATAAATGTCACTTTTTTCTCATTAACAAGAAATTGAAATTCTTAACCAAACACATATGTCATCTTTGGAAAAACAAAACATATTTGATTTAAGAAATTTAATCTCTCCAATTATGCTCGCTGATTATAGAATAAATGATTTTCCTTTGGACAAATCCTAAAGTTCTAATAATCAATAAACGTCATTTATTCATAAATTTTCTTAATTGACATTTTATGAGTGTCACGAATTAATGATTTTTTATACAAGATATTTTCATCATTTTGGCTTGGTCACTTTAGTGATCACAAACCAAGTTTCCATTCAAAACATAATTCTAGAAGTTATTTTGGATTAATGCTTTGGACAAAATCACACTTTAGCAAAAACCACATTTATATGGTAAATTTAGATTAATGCTTTGGCGAAAACCAAATTCATACAGCAACACACAGTTGGATACCACTTTGAAAGCATTTTAAGCTAAAAACAACGACATCTAAAATATGATTTTTACAAGAGAGAGATTGTTGTTTTTGCATCGTACTTTTATTCCTTATATTGTTTGAATTTGATGAAGTACGTTAAATGCATATAAACCAAAAGATAACACATCTTAAATGCATATAAGACAAAACTAGCATGTATTACAAGACAACATAAAACACTGCACATATTAAATGCACATAAGCCAAAAAACAGATAGCATATAAGAAATATAAATATGGACACATATGAGAAATCTTCGTTGTGTGAGAGAAACACATAAGATAATAACAATACGGTTATACATCTTCATCCTGTTACAAATGCCGAATTCATATCCCTCTCCTATTGCATTTATGGAAGTGATTTTCAATTTCGGCCACGTTTTCATAAGCGAATAACATACAGAAGACAGTATTCTTCAACAATAATTATTCATTACGTTCGAAGGAAAATTATAGGTTTCTAAACCTTGTTTTGATACCACATGTTAGTTGAAATTGATTTCACTACATTATAAATAATCTTGAAATTAATAATTTTCACATACCTAGATTTGATGAAGAAGACACGATGTTCAATCTTGATGGCAAGTACCCTTCTCTATTTAGAAAATTTGGTTTCTCTCCCCTTCTCCCTTTCTTGAATTATACATTTCATTTTTTTAGGTGTATAAGTCATCTTAAACGTATATATTAGGGCAGAGAGAGGACTAATTGTATGTGTATCTTTCTTTTTAATCAGATACATCCATCAAGTATCAATCTATAATTAATGAACGGATGAGAAATTTCTGTATTAATAATTTCCCTAATAATATCGTATTTGAGTAGTTGTATCTGAACGAGACGTTACTAGTCTCAATCCCTAATTTTTAGGCCACTTAATAAAGTTATCTTATAGTAAATTCTAACATTTCTCTCAAAGGAAAGACTATATACACATGCAATAATTATTTTAAAAAAATCTATATTAATAAAAAATTTGTATGGTTGAAAGGTTTTCTTGAAAAAAAATCTTATATCAAAACTTGTTTTAAAAAGTTTATGAATCTTTTCAAGAGTTTTGAAAAGTTTGAGAAACCATCTATAATAGAGCCATTCTATACCCAAATCAATTAAGCCACTATCATAAATAACACTTAGACAAATATTGATTAAGGATTGTGGATAATGATAATTAGCTTCCTAATATTTGTATTATCATTTATAATATAGTCGGTCACCAAAAGAACACCAGAATAAAAGATGTCGTTGCCGATTGTTAGAAAAAATTTCACGACTCAATTGACCCTAGAATCCTATTAATCCCCACCTAAATGAAGCATTGTTTGAAATTTTAATAACCTAGAAAGGTAAACTTTACCTTATGTCTCCAACAGAAAGCGAGGCCCCGATAATACCTACACAATCACCTGAAAACAGTCTCTTATAATTTTCATTAAAATTTAAGGATGATATATATATATCTATATTAGTAATTGAATAAGTTGTATAAATTATAAAATAATTATAAATAAATAAAATTATTAACTTTAATTAAAATTCACAAAGTATTTAAATATCGATAATCAAATTATAACTATGAAGTTTTAATGTCTTAAAAAGAATTAATCGTCACCTTTCAATCAAGAAATCAAAATTCTTGAATTTTCGTTTTAACCTTTTATCGTAGAATTCCTTTCCATAATAATAACTTATTCAATTGATCGAGAAAGTAGAGGCTTGCTTTTCGCTATTATATATTCGTGGTTGTATTTTATATTGTACTCCTTTTAATTATTTTTTGTTTCATGTTCATCTATATCCATCTTTTGATGAGTCTCTCGTTTAGTGAGAATCTCATAAGGTTTAGTCTCTATCACCATAGTTGAACTCAGGTACTTTCTATACATAATTGTTGGGTTAGTGCCTCATATTCTTTGGACTAAAGAATAGTTTACTACATGACCTGGCCCTGTTATTTGACAAGCCCTTTTCAGTTACGTGGCATTAAAGTCGGTTATTTTAGGCTAGGTTATTTCTTAGATACAATTGATATAAATCAACCTTTTCTTTTTTTCTCTACAGCAGCTCGAAGAGAGTTTTTAAGCTCATCAAATTTACTTCCACAATATCAGAGAGAGGGCTTGTGAGTGAAATTATTTTGCTTTTCATTCCCATAAACTAATTAGGGGATTTGTATTCTTTTTATTATTTGATAGTGGAATTTGCTCCTTGTTGTCTTGTGGGCTTTTCTCCTGATACTCAGGTTTTTCCCATAAAATCTTGTATAATCTATTTATTTTGCTTCTCTATATTCTTCAAGTTATTTGATCTTCATTGCTTCCGCTAGTATAATCTCTAACAAGTCGTACCAGAGCTTCAACTCATTTGGGAATTTTTTTAAAGATGTCTACTGTCACCAAATTCGACATCAAGAAGTTTGATGGAAATATTAATTTTTCTATATGGTAAGTTCAAATGAAAATTGTTTTTGTTCAAAATATATGCAAAAAGGTTCAAGACAGAAAACTGAAAAAGGCCGAGTCAATGATTGATGAGCAGTGGGAGGACTTGGATGAAAAGGCATTTTCAGCTATTCAACTTTGTCTTTCAAAGGAGGTTCTTCACGAGGTCATTCATAAGACCATCGTTGCGAGTTTATGGTTGAAATTCGAGTCTTTCTACATGACCAAAAGCTTTGCCAATAAAATCTGCCTTAAAGAGCATTTGTACATACTCTATATGGTCGAAGGTACTCCTATCCAAACTCATCTTAATGAGTTTAATTATATTATTATTAACTTGGAGAATTTACAAATTCATATGGATGATGAGGAAAGGCTATGTTGTTGTTTGTCTCATTACCGCCTACTTATAAACACTTCATAGAAATTATGTTATATTGCAATAATGATGCATTGTCATTTGAGGATGTTAAATCGAATTTGCTTTCCAAAGAAATATTTGATCTTGAAGTGTATGTTAATGATAAAGCTGAAGGCTTGTCTGTCAGAGGTAGAACATTTAAAAAAGGGAGTACCTAGAAACAAATCCAGATCAAAGTTTAGGGGACATAAATCCAACAATTCTGCCTTTACTGCAAGACATCTGGGCACATAATTGATGATTGTTATAAATTTAAAATAAAAAGAGAGAGAAGAAAAGAAGAAACAACCACAGTAACCCACTGAAGCCAGTATTGCTAACTCAGATTTTGATGGTAACGTTCTACTTGTTATGTAGGGTCCGTGAACTCTGACCACGCGACCATTACAGTAGAGCCCGGCCTCTACCGCCATCACTCCAGGTATTTTTTTATGTAGCGACCCGAACTTTGTGTACCGGGGCCTCCCCTCTCGGTACCTCAAGAGGCCCGCGACCGCTACCGGGGTCTCAATGGTGAGAGGCGTGTTCTTAAAGAACAAAAAAACCTTGAGGTCTTGGGTTCGAGTCGTGGACTCACCCAAGAACCAAAGAGGACAATAACGAGGGGAAAAACCCCAGTAGCGGTCGCGGGCCTCTTGAGGTACCGAGGGGGGAGGCCCCGG
>JANIJH010000225.1:84128129-84148276 GCA_024520975.1 Erythroxylum areolatum | reverse complement strand
GCTCAATGGTAAGAGACTTCCACTTAAAGTGGAACAAAACCTTGAGGTCTTGGGTTCGAGCAGTGGCTCACCCTTAAACCAAAGAGGACAATACCTGAAGTGATGGCAGTAGAGGCCGGGCTCTACATTAAAAATGCACCTTTTTTATGTAGCGACCCGAACTTTGTGTACCGGGGCCTCCCCCCTCGGTACCTCAAGGGGTCTCCCCCCTCGGTACCTCAGTAGCTCAATGGTGAGAGGCGTGTTCTTAAAGAACAACAAAATCTTGAGGTTTTGGGTTCGAGTCGTGGCTCACCCAAGAACCAAAGAGGACAATACCGAGAGAAAAAACCCCGTTAGCGGTCGCGGGCCTCTTGAGGTACAGAGGGGGGAGGCCCGGTACACAAAGTTTGGGTCGCTACATGCTACCTCTACTGAAAAGAGGGATAAGACTAAGTGGGTTTTAGATTATGGATGTACCTATCATATATGTCATCATTTGCATTTGTTTAGTACTTATGAGCCTTTTGATTCTGGTGCTGTTTTTATGAGTAATAACACCCAATGCAATGTTGCCAGAATTGGTACAGTTCAAATTAAGGCTGATGATGATACTGTTTGGAAGTTCATAAAGGTCCGTCATATTCATGACTTGAAACGTAACTTGATTTCTTTAGGCACTCTTGAGTCTTTTAGGTGTAGGTTTTCAACCAAAGAGTTTCAAAAGTGTCTAAAGGTGCTTGTACTTTATTGAAAGATACCAAACATGGAAGTCTATATTTCTTGTAGGGGTATTGTTATGCCAGGTTCAACAGTCATTTTTGTAACTTTATCTGATGATGATATCACTAATTTGTGGCATATGCACTTGGGTCATATAAGTGAGGAAAGTACGAAGCTTCTAAGCAACAGAAGTCTCTTTGGTTACAAAGGTATAGGTAAATTGGAGTTCAATGAACATTGAGTTTTCAAGAAACAGAAGCAAGTTAGTTTCTCCACTGCGACACATCATAGTAAGGGCATCCTTGACTACATTCATTTTGATCTTTAGGGTCCTTCTAAGGTTCAATCTATAGTGGACGTTGTTATATGATGACCCTCATTGATGACTTCTTACACAAGGTCTAGGTTTATTTTCTTCGTAACAAGAATGAAGCATTTGCTACCTTCAAGAAGTGGAAAGTACTTGTTGAGAACCAGATAGGTAGAAAAATCAAAAAGCTCAAAACTAACAGATGTTTAGAGTTTTGTGAGTCATATTTCACTAAGTTCTGCAAACAATGCAACATTGGTAGACATAAGACATTAGTTAGGAAGCCCCAACAGGATGGGGTTGCAAAACATATAAACAGAACTATTATTGATAGGGCTCAGTGTATACTTTCTAATGTTAGATTGTGACATTGTCGTGATCTTTGGTATGAAACTGCTTCTACAACTTGTTATCTTATCAATCGTTCTCCTCACTCCTCCACTGATTTCAAGATCCCAGAAGAAGAATGTTCCGATAATCATGTTTACTCCATTCTTAGAGTATTCAGATGTCCTATTTATGCCCATGTTAATGATGGGAAGTTAGCTCCTAGAGCTGTTAAATGGATTTTCCTTGGTTATGATTCTAAGTCTAAGGGATATCATATATGGTGTCTTGATTCTAAGAAGATTATTTTGAGTAGAGATGTTACTTTTAACGAAAATGCAATGTTATCTTCTGGGAAAGATTCTTATGTATCTTCTTCTGGTACAGGTGATCAACAAAGTGCTAATGAGAAGGTGGAGTTGGAAGTAGGAACCAAAACTCATGATGTGACTCCTTCCTCTTCCTCAGTCCCGTAGTTTGGCAATGATAGTCATGTTGATGAACATGATCATGGTACCATTAGTCCTGTCTAGCCACAACATGATAATTATTATATAACTCGCGATAGACCAAAGAGGGAAATTTGAAAACCCGCTAGACTCATTGAAGAAGATGACAATATGTTTGCTTATGCTCTAGCTGCTGTAGAAGAAATTCCTGACAGTGTTAAACCTTCATCTTACTCCGAGGCTATTTCTTGTCCTAATTCTTCACAATGGCTTGTGAAAATGACCAAAGAGATCTAAAGTCTCAATAAGAATGAAACTTGGGACTTGGTTGAGCTTCCTAAAGTTGTCGTTCATTGACTTGTAAGTGGATCTACAAACGAAAATATGGTATACTTGGGGTTTAAGATGCAAAATGGAAAGCATGACTCATTGTTTGAGGTTATGATCAAAAGGAAGGTATTGACTTTAATAAAGTGTTCTCTCCTGTAGTTTGTCATACCTCCGTTCGGGTTCTTCTTGCCTTCGTTACTCTGTTCGATTTGGAGTTTGAGCAACTTGATGTTAAGACAACTTTTCTTCATGACAAGCAAAAAGAAAAGATCTGCATGAAGCAACCTGAGGGTTTTGTTGTTCTAGGTAAGGAGCGTTATGTTTGTCGTTTGAAAAGATCACTATATGGCCTTAAACAAGGTCTCAGGCAGTGGTCCAAAAGGTTCGACTCCTTCATAATCGGGCAAGGTTACATAAGGAGCAAACATGATAATTATGTGTATTTTAGATAGTTTGAAGATGGTTCCTTCGTTTACTTCTTGTTATATGTTGATGACATGTTGATAGTTTCCAAGAATAAGTCGTTAATCAATAAGTTGTATTCTCAACTTAGTAGCGAGTTTGAGATAAAGGATCTTGGTGCAGCAAAGAAGATTTTGGGCATGGAGATTTGTAGTGATCGACATGTTGGTAAATTATACCTCTCTTAAAAGATGTACATTGAAACAGTTCTCGATAGGTTCAACATGGGTACTTACAAGCCAATTTCTACTCCTTGAGCTGCTCACTTTAAATTGTCTTCTAAACTTTGCCCAAAAATAGAGGAAGAGATTAAATATATGTTACGTGTTCCCTATTCTAGTACAGTTGACAGTCTCATGTATGTCATGGTTTGTACTAGGCCTGATCTAACAATGTCGTTACCATGGTGAGTAGGTATATGCACAATCCTGTTAAGGATCATTGGAGTGCTATCAAGTGGATCCTTCATTATTTGAAGGGAACTTCTAATTTAGGCTTGGTATTTGACGTAAACAAAGTTACATCTAATGATGTTGTTGGATTTGTTGATTCTGACTATGGTGGTGACCTCGATCGACGAAGGCCTCTCTCTAGCTACATCTTCACTTTGTGTTCTGATGCTATTAGTTAGAAGGCATCATTGCAACCCATTGTTGCTTTATTTACTACAGAGGTAAAAAATGTTATAGCCACAGAAGGTATGAAGGAGGCTACATGGTTGCGTGTTCTTGTTCTTCACCTTGGTGTTGTACAAGGTACTACTATTGTGTATTCAGATAGCCAAAGTGATAATCATCTTACCAAGAACGATGTTTATCATTCAAAGACCAAGCACATCAATGTCAAGTATCACTATGTCAAAGATACGATTGAGGCAGGTGAAATTGTTGTGAATAAAGTTCACACGTCAAAGAATCCTATAGATATGCTTACTAAGCCACTTCTTATCATTAAGTTCAAACTATGTTTGGATTTAGTGGGGCCTGCAACAATTGATTGCCCTTCAGGACTTATAAGACAGTGGGGAGCATTATCGAATGTAAGCCAAGGTGGAGATTGTTAGATTAGTGCCTCAAATTTTTTGGGCCAAATAATAGTTTGCTACATGACCTGGCTCTGTTATTTGACAAGTACCTGTCAGTTACGTGGCATTAAAGTCAGTTATTTTAGGTTAGGTCAATTTTGAGATACAATTGATATAAATCAACTTTTTTTTTTTCTCTACAGCAACTCCAAGAGAGTTTTTAGGCTTTTCAAACTTCCATGATATCAAAGAGAGGCTTTGTGAGTGAAATTATTTTGCTTTTCCTTCCTATCAACTAATTTGGGGATTTGCACTCTCTTTATTATTTGATAGTGAAATTTGCTCATTGTCGTCTTGTGGGTTTTTCTCCCAACATTCAGGTTTTTCACGTAAAATCTTGTGTCATATGTTAATTTTGCTTCTTTATAGACTCCGATTAATTTGATCTTGATTGCTTTCACTAGTATATTCTCAAACAATTTATACCATTTGTTTTTATGGTTCATCTGTAAATGAGTCTTGCTTTGCCTTTATTATCGGGTAATTAGAATGTCAAGTATGATTTTATTGATCATCTAACTATATTAGTTTTTCTTAAATTCATTTAAGACGAAGAAGGAAGGAAAAATGGGTTTATAGGTTTTGTGACTCAGTTGGTTGTCTATCATATCGTCTACTCTTGTCAATCTGTATAAATTGATTTTCCATCTTATACTTAGAGCTACATCTTAATTTGTGTACTTCTAAATATAGTTGTTCCTTTCTTTAGACCATAGAGCATGCCTTTGAGAACTCTAGTTATTGTCTATATTTGTTGTTCTAGAGAACTCTATATCATGGAAAAGTCTGAAATCAAGTGACCTAATTAGTTAGTAGATATGAACTCTTAACATTTGTTTTCTAATTCTTGAAGATTGATAATTTACTAAAATTAGCTTAAAACAGCTTGAAATAATCTGAGTTGAAAATTTTCATCCAGGGCGTCATGCTTTTACCAATTCTCGTCCTGTGAGACCTAGCAATGAAAGGGAGAGTAACTAAACTAAACTTGGTTAAAGAAAGAAAAATAATAATGATTCGTGTAACTTACAATTTGAAGATAATGAAGACTTGGTTTAGTCAAATGGCTATACCTAGTCAGAAACTATGTAAAACGATAAATATTGTACGAAAACAAAAAGTTGCTACATAAAAAGCAGAATGGTGGATAGAAAAGAAAGAGACCTGGTTATAATTAATCAACTATAAGAGTAGATTAGAAGCTTTCAACTTCTAGGAAATGGTTATTTATGTTTATAAAAATGGAATACAAAAAATTAACGAAGTCAATCAAGGAAAAACTGCATAACTTAAATCTTGACTTTGGCATGTCAACACCAGGCCTCTTCTAGCTACGTTTATTTGGATCTGCACATGTAATCTTTCATAATCCACATTTGACGTAAGTTGGTACGTAACCAATTTTTAATAAGCTCTCCACAAGGCATTCTACATTAACACAATTCTTATTACATGTCAGAGTATATAAGCATTATTCGAGTATTGCTGACTACATATACAAACAGTAAGTATACAAAAAATAACTTGACTGACTCAATACTAAAAGTTTGCTTCACTACATACTAAAAAATTTGCAAGGCCAAAAGGCTTTCTAGAACGAAAATCTAGTATGCCTAAGGCTTTCTAGAATGAAAATCTAGTATACCTAAACTTGTTTTGAAAAGTTTATGAATCTTTTCAAGAGTTTGTAGGATAGAAGTTACTTACTAGGATGTAGAAAGAACAATTCAACGCACAAGGATGAGTGTATTAAGAAGAAAGTTTGATAAGCACGAGTTTTAGAACCCGTCAAGAAAGGTGCTCGATAAATCAATAGAAGCAGTTGGCATTTAGGCAGGAGAACTTTCCATAATAGGAGCGTACTCGTAAACTTGTAAGGAGTCGTTTGGATTTATTTTACACTATCACAAGCATATTCTTAAATTTGAAAGTATAGTATATTGTATGTTTTTAAACTTCTATTTTTGCCATTATTTGAGCGCTTTTTGTATTTGTTAGAAATGTCTAACTCACCTCTAAAAGCTAACTCAAAAAGAAGAGGTTTGTACATTATTATAAATTGTTCAATACTCTTATAATTGTCTGATGTGAGATTCCTTACGGTATTCTCTAACACTTAAATTAAAACTTAATTTATGCTTAATTTAAAATATTGTTCACTATTTATTTAAGAGACGGACTTGATATATTAAATATTAGCCCAAAAGTTTAAAACTCAATAAAAGCATATTCTTAAAATAATATTATATTTAAAAAATTAAATTTACCTAAATTTTAGATTTTCCAAACTTAAAAATATTTAATTGAGTTTTAAACCAAGCCCACAGTTATTGACGCCGGTTGTTTTGATCCCTGTCACCGGATGATTTACCATCTTTTTCAAAGTCAACCGGCGCCTCTCTGTTCTCTGCATCCGAAAAGACTATTCCGTTGGTAACCTTCTGTCCACCAGGAACCAATCAACATGCACAAACAAAATGAAGACCGGCCAATCTTCATTTCCTTTTTTGATTTTTAAGAGACACAGTTACGTAACCAGGTCCGGCTTATGCCAACTCCAAGAGAGAATCGCCAAAAATGATTCTTGCAATTAACAAACTTTGTGTCCCTCCATTTCTAAATTGTCTAGGTATCAACAACATTAGAATGCAAAAACCTGACAGGATTTGGACAATGTATACGACAAATGCATGTTCACTTCTTTAATTTTTCAGTGTCATTTGACGTTTGTTCTAGGAAATATTGTTAGGGTTATCATGTCGTTGCGTGCCGAAAGACGTACCTGCCGTTTGTTTTTTTGGTGCAATGCCGAATGATACAAGCTATAATGTTATGTGGTTTGGTGTACGTTACCGAATAAGACTCCATATGTGGCTAAAAATTTCTTCTTCAATTGTTTCTGTAAATCGCTGCAACAACAGTGACAAGGAAGGTGATTATGGATTTCAATGGTGGTTCTCTTTATTTCTCAAGCTTTCATTTAAAATGACTAAGTTCGAGTATTCTTTCACTATTCAGCTTTACCTTAACTAGAAAGACTCGTACAAGGCATACATTTTAAAATACTTCGATTCATAGCACAAGTTAACAACTTTTAAGAATTAAAACTATAAACGTCATGTTTTAAGATGCAATCGACTAGAGAGGTTTTTTTTTTTTTTTTTGACTAAGAAATTTTACCACTAAGAACTTAATTAAGCAATAGAGAGGTGACACCGTTAGAATTATGCCAAGATTCCTGTCTTAGTGGTACTATGGATATTCATATATATCCGGCTCCCTTAAGGTTTAACAACACTTTAAAAAATAAAGGTTCAAAAACAGTACGTAGTGATGTAATTTGCAAGGGCTTGGAGATGTGGAATCCAAAGATTTTAATAAATCCATGTTTTCTAGCTATTTGCTTAGAATAAATGATGTGAGATTCACATTTTAACATCTTTTAGTTACCTTTTGTGTTTTCTAATACTATTAAATTTTACAATTAATAAAATGTTTTTTAAATGCGCATAATATTGTATATGAAAATTTAATAATGGATATATAAATTTATTATTAATAAACATTTACAAGTTTTATTTTGTGAAAAAAAGTCATAGTATGTGTAAATTTATAGTTTTATCTATACTCTATTTTAATTAAAAATGATTAACAAAATATAAATCTCATCATATCTAAACTCGTAAGATATAATTATTCTAAAAATTTGATATCATTTTTTATTGAAGAATTTGTCATGCAAAATTATGATAAACATGTTCTCTACTAGAATACAAACTACGTCACATTTTAAATAACTAAACAATATAAGTTATTTAATTTTTAAATTAAATTTTCTTTATAATGACCTTACGTTGGACGTGAATTGTTTAAATTATTGAAGTGCTTAATCATTTTCTTTAAAAGAATTAGTTTCTTTTAAGTTCTTCTTTTTTAAAAGAACTTTTCTTGGTGAAAAGTGAAAATCCAAAAATCTAAGGACTTGTTTGTTTCAATTAATATTATTGGCTTTTGTTTTTATTTTTAAATTTAGTAAAGAAAAATTATTTGTTTGAGTTTTTAGTTTTTATTTATATTTTTGGTTTCTTCTAGTTTTTAAAATTTATGAAAATAAAAAAAGTACTTTTAATTTTTTGTTTATTTTTTTTATAATATGATGTATTATTAACTAAATATATATTATTTAATCATTTAATATATTAATTATTATTATGAATTATGAATTATTTTATTTTAGTTAATATTTAAATTAAAATATAA
Organism: Erythroxylum areolatum; assembly: GCA_024520975.1. NCBI lineage: Eukaryota > Viridiplantae > Streptophyta > Magnoliopsida > Malpighiales > Erythroxylaceae > Erythroxylum > Erythroxylum areolatum. The sequence goes on along the minus strand of JANIJH010000225.1, from coordinate 84,140,352 downwards.
ATAATTTTATTTTATTTAATAATTAATTAATTAAAAATAAATTTAATAATTATTAATAAACTTAATTAAATTTAAAATATATTCAAAAAATATATATTTCAAATAAATTTTTCATTTGATAATTAAATATATTTAAAATAAATATCAATTTATAAATAAAATAAAATAATTTATTAATTTATTAATAAATATTATATGAGAGATTAAAATAAATTTAATTAATTAAAATTTTATCTTTAAATTTTATCTAACATGTAATTATCATCAATACTAAAGATATAACTAGATTGTCATTAACAATTAAACAAAATTTTGTTTTTATTTGACAAAAAAATAAAAAACAAAAATTAAAAATTAAAAAAAAATTAAAAGTAGACTGGTTGTAAATTTTTGACTATGACTACAGTTTCGATAAATTTTAATAGGTTAAGATTTACATTAGTATTATTTTAGCCTTTAACTACCTTTTTTTTTTGTTATTCAAGACTAATTAGTATATATTAATATAGAGAATCCTGGTAGCTAAATCTTCAACTATTTATATGTTTTTCCGAAAATCATTGATGTCCCAAAAGGTCGGGCCATGTTTTAATGATGCTTCATACTCAATACAGAACCAATTAATTGTCCTTTTCTTCCTACCTCAAATTAATCCTAATATTTTCAAAGTATTATAAACTACGAACAAATTATTGAATATATCTTAAATTTTATTATATAGAATTTAGTTGTGTTTATTTAATATTTCTCAAAAAAATTAGTACTTAAAGTTTTAACCTAAAAATTTGTAAAAATGTTAATAATTTGATACAGAGTCATTAAAATTTTGATAAGAAAATATTTTTATAAATTTCTAAAGTCTAAAAATTTGAAAATTTTCAAAAAAATTGAAAAAAAGGTCTAAGTGTCACCAAATTCTATAAAACGCTTAAAAATATCTTAATTTTTATAATATTTTTATTATAAATAAAAATATTATAAAATTTAAGATATGTTTAATAAGTTGTTAAAGATTAGAATAATTGAAATAATTTATCCTTTTTTATTGTTTATTAAAGTTTTAATTATAATTAGATTAAAAAATAAGTTGATACAAAGGCTTTATTAATATTTTAACCTTATAAACTAGATTAAAAAGAAAACAGTACTGTTAAAGAAATTGTTTTGGAGAAAAGTCGTTTAGAGCAGAGCTGGAGTTAAAACTTTACAGATAAGGTACAGTAGAGTTAGAATAGGCGGCGTCGGTCTATGTAAGCGTGCACGTTTGGTCCAATCATTTATCGTTTGTCGTTATCGCTTTGGCGTTTTGGCTTGCATTGTGCATATGCGTCTTTCCTTGACCAGCGTCAGTCACATTTCCTTCCTAAAGCCTTAAAGCTACTAAGTACTACCAAGTCAAACCTTTCTTTTATTCAGTAAGAACGACCGAGTCAGCGATGGTGAACTATTGCACACGAAATCTTCCGCTCCCAAAATAATATTCAAACCTTTCTTTTTAATTAATTTTGTTTATATATTTATTTATGTTTGATTAACAAGAACAGAAGAATTAGTCCCGAGTTCTCTTCCATAAAAAAAAGAATTAGTACCAAGTTAATGTTCACTTCTCAAAATTCATAAATAATTCAAACTCAATAATAATTTGATAAAAATGTTTATGAAATGTTAAATTTAAATAAATTACGTAATATATAACTTTATTCTTAATTAATAAAGAGACTGTTTTAAATTTTTTTATAAATACTAATTTAACCAAATATCTCCCCCGGATAAGATTCATATTAGCATTTCCTTTTCTAGGTTTCAAGATAATGCCTAAACAGTACTTGTAACAAAGTTTCTTCAGTCAACAAATATGTGCAACCACTCTGGTGGTTTGAATGGTAAAAAATATTACGGTCGTATTCGAGTGTAGCAAAGTCGTGTTTAGTTAGCGCTTTCTACGTTCCATAACATAATACTTTTAGGTTTATTAAAATTACTTTTAATTTTAATTTACATTGTTAATTTAGAGTACTGCTCTTTCTAACATAAATGAAGGTTTTCCATTTATGTCAAGATCCCAAGTGTTTGCATTTGAGTAAGCAAATCTTAAATCATAAAAGCTTGAACATAAGATGGTAATGTGATTTTTAGTAAGAGTCTAAAGGAATTTGATATCTACACTTTAGAATAATTTTAAAAGATAAATTGTATACAAATTAACATGAACAATGTCTTATTAATCTACACTTAGTCCAAATGGACTTGGTCCAAATCAAGCCTGATTATATTAACTTCTTTTACTGGGTTCCAGCAAACATCAATAATAAAAATGCATCCACTTGCTTACAAAAGGAAGTTAGATGGAAATGACCTTACTTAGCTTCTTGTGGTTTCTTACATTCTTTTTTTGGATAATCTTATCTCTCCCGAGAGTGACTTGCCCTAGGCTGGTGTGTTGCACATGCACGAGGCAATAGTTTATTGTCATGTAATTTTTATAATACATTAGCGAAGACAATTATAAAATCAACAAACTACTAATATTAAGACTAATTAGAGAGGATAACAGGGAAAGCTCTTTATTTGTACAAGATCTAATTCTTTCCAACATGTTGGTCTTTAAAACAAATAATACCTTATTCTCAATAGAAGTAATTCGTATTTCATGTTATATAGTAATTATCTGATTAACAGAAGCGAAATCTTTTTTAAAATGTAAGAATAAAGAGTTGAAGTTCTAGAGATCAGGTGAGCTGCTAGTGCTTCCTCTTGTACTAACTAAATCGGCCGTGGGACAAATGTTGAAATCTACCGCTTCGAAACGTTACTTACCAATAATAAATTATTACTACGTTGTACGTATTCATGAGTCTTTATCAGATCCTCCTGCTTGGAAATTGCGGGGTGCTTTGAATATAATAGAAAGAAAAAAAAATTCTTGTCGGATGACTTTTCAAGCATACAATTCTTGTCCAGACACTCACAAGAATAAATAGCTCTATTGAGTCCTCACAATCGCAGAGCATTATAGATAATATATACACAGAGAGACCAGAGACTGATATAGATCGATCAAGTTAGTAACATGGGAAGGGCTCCTTGTTGTGAGAAGACGGGATTAAATAAAGGGCCATGGTCTCCTGAAGAAGATAAGCTTTTGATCTCCTACATTCAGAAACATGGCCATAGCAACTGGCGAGCTCTGCCTAAACAAGCTGGTAGGTTCAAAACCTTTTCTGGGGTTCGTCCTAATGTCTGTTATTATGTAACCTTCCAGTCATCGATGTTGATCAAGTGATGAAGCATGCAATAGAATCTTTGCGTTCTGGTTGACTTACCTTCCATATCCTACTGTTCAACAGGTTTATTGAGGTGTGGGAAGAGTTGCAGACTCCGATGGATCAACTACTTACGGCCTGATATTAAAAGAGGAAACTTTAGCATCGATGAGGAAGAAACTATCATTCAGTTACATGAAATGTTAGGAAATAGGTAAATGTCGGAACCTAGTCTTCAATCTTTACTCACTGAGAAAGCTGTCGTTGTCTCTTTCATATCAAGGAGAAAAGGATTTTTCATAGAAATATCCGATACTCAATTTGCGTCTTGTCATTTTTCAGGTGGTCAGCAATTGCGGCAAGATTACCAGGGAGAACTGATAACGAAATTAAGAACGTTTGGCACACCCACTTGAAGAAAAAGATTAAACAAAAACAATACACCGACAGCTCGCAACATGTTATTACAGACTTGGAGCAATATTCTGATCTCAATGTCTCTAAGCTATCAGAACGTGAGAAATCAAGCAACCATACATTTACTGGTTCAGTCGGGAGTCCGGCAGGATGTGTAACAATGTCCCCTCAACCTTCTTTCAGTGAGCAATCCTCCTTCTCCGAAACTTCAGTCGCCATGGCTAAAAACAACCTTGATATGTTAAATGGTCAAGTTACGGAGTCGAGTGAGATAATTCCCGTGATCGATGAGTACTTCTGGTCAGAACACATGTTGGTTGAGTTGACATCAAATTCTCAAGGTGAATCACAGTACACTACAACAGATGTTGAGGGTCCAAGTGATGATGATTGCATGGGGTTTTGGTATAACCTTTTAATAAATTCTGGGGGCTTCCAAGAATCACTATAATTTGGAGAGGACATGCATATTCATCGTAGTCTAAGAAACTTTACCCTCCGTCTATACGAAAATGAAGGTAAATAGAAAATACTCGCGAAAACATGTCAATGACTGACCATCAAGAAATGGCATGGAACAAGCTTGCTGAAATTTGCTGCCCTTGAGAAAGATTTGCTTCATGCCCAAAACTTGAGAGGTGGAAGAAGAACTTTTCAAAGGCAAGTCTAGTGTAGGTGATGTTGATCCTTCTTAGGAAGGCGGGATGTTGATCGATCGGCAAGGGACTACAGCACTCAGAAATTGACTTATAGGAACACTCTGAACAGTGAAAGATTTGAAAGCATACACTCATTTTCTTAATTTGAACAGACGTGTAACCGATATTATCGTACGTGTATTAATTGGTGAATTTATTGAATACGTTTGCTTATGTGTTTTCCAAATCATGGATTGACATTTTAACTCTTTAATATAATTTGTGTTTGTTAATTTGCTTCAACTTGTACGTTATTAGCTTGATTTACCATAAACTATTAATTATTATTTAATTAGTAATGAATGTTAACCCTCTCTTTATCATTAATTTCAAGTTTCTTCACAACAACTCCCAGTAAATTGAAAATTTGAGAAATTTTCACCAATAATTCTTGTGAAAAATATCACTTGAATAAAGCAACATGCTTTGATTACTTATGTACAATTCTGGATTTCAGCTAGAAGAATTACCCTTAACAACTGTACCAGTCATATGTATTCTTGTAGTGTCCCCTATCAAGTGATCAAGTTGGTAGAGTAGAGAGCATGGGGCCAAAAGGTCTTGTGTTTGATTTCTTTTATTTACGCTCTCTCGATTAAGACTGCCGTATAAGACTTGCTTAGTACGGAGTACCCAATTGACGTGATTTACAGACTATTGTGTCAATCATAAGGTTTACCTGGTGCGCATTCAAAGGGTAGCGACTGTGGATTTCTCCATTTCAAAAAAAATATTGTACTAGCTTAGATTATACAATCTTATTGGAAAATTAAGATGGAATGTTATTTTGTGTGAAGTGAAGTAAAATAAAAAATTCATAATTTTTTGAAATTCAAGATTACTTTTATTTATAACAAGTTGAATTTATAAATATAATCAAGTAAATGTTGCTTATCATGAAATTTGTTTTTATGCAATTCCTCTCAAGTTTATACTTTATGTGAAAATTATTATAGTACAACAAGTTTATGAATAACAAGATTCATAAGAACTAATTGAAAAAAATGTATAGGTGGTATAAAGAGAGATAAATTAAGAATGTTAGTTCCTATATAACCTATGCTTATTTAAGATAACGTTTGGATCTTTTAATAACTTAATCGAATTATAATTATAATTATAATTACATTTTAATCAATTCTATTTTAATTTTGGTTAAGTCCGAATAAGATTTAATATTTAATACTATAATTAAATTATAATTAACTTTAATTTAACTTTAATTAAGTCCAAATAAGAGTCAATACTTAATACTATATTTGACTGTAAAATTTGTCTAACTTTAAAATCAAGTTCAAATTGATTAAATTACCTTTTTCTCTTTTCAATCAATCTTTGTATATGATTCATTATATTCTTAAATACATTTGAAAGAATATAAGTTATAGTCTTAAAATGTATTTAGGGCTAGAAAAATTAAACATTTCAAATGTTAAAATGATTTTGACTAACTTTTTATAGATTATTTTTTTTGTATAATTCAATTATTTTATTATACAATGTTCTGATTAGATATAGATTATGAAATTAATATTTACTCTGTTTGAATTCAATCATATTAGTTTTATCTCACTAATAACTAATATTTTAATAAAATTTAAAAATTATTTTAAATGACATTTCATATTGGTCAAGAAATTTTCAAATTAATACTAATTAAAAAAATAATTCCTAATTATTTTAGGATGACGAATCCTATATTAATTATTCAACTATCTCTATATAGTTCATGACATATTTAATAACTGTTAACTTAGCTGACTATGATAGTTAATAAATAATATCAAAACATATAAATCCCTAAATGAGATGGTTTGAAAATCTAAAGTTAAAACATCACTTATAAAATTATCATAATAGGCATTTTCATAGATATAGGAGTAACGTTTCGTTTGAAATTTTAATTCTACATTGTTAATGTCTAATCTTAATAAAACAATAATTATAAATTAATTAAGGATACTTAACTATAATACAAATCTCATAATTATGATCTTATCATAATTTTATTGCTGAAATATATCTATTATATCATAGATTTTATCTTATACTTTAGCTAACTAAACAAACATGAAATTAAAAAAATATTTTTAATTAATTATGCACAAATATACCACCATTCGATTGATTATGGGATATAAAATAACAATTTTATCCTCTAGCATGTATTAGACAATATTACGGTTGTTTGTCATTTGTTACACCAAGAAATAAATACTAATTAGCTATTGAAAGCATATCTTGCCATAATCATCTACAAAATATGCATCACAAATGACCTTGTAATTCATGTATGCTTTATTTTTTGTAAATTACACGATATTCTTCTAACAACTTTTAAACGGGATTTCTTATATATTTGAAATATTAATAACATCAAAGTAAGATAGGTTACAATCTTATGTTGACGTCATTCACCTAAAATTTGAAGAAGATGATTAGTTAAAAATAGACATACATTTGAATCAGTCATACTCACTAAAAAATTTATTCAGAACACCTAATTTACAAGATATTATACAATTTACTGAAACATAAATGTCAATAAATTATTGAATATTGTTATATGATCCAAGCCTTTGCCTTTTAATGAACACAATCTTGCGTTGAACTCTACCGCATAATGCTTCAGTTCTTGAAATTCTTTCATCCTACTTATATATATATATATATTTTTCCCAATGTTTTCAAAGCCAGAACGAAGACATGAACTTTTTTGTTGTGTTATGTATTTTCGAAATGTGTACATAATTTATGAAATGTTGCCACTGTTAACTTCTCTGATTTTGCTTTATTAACTACAAGCATGGGATTTCTCTAATAATCGCTTGCATTTGTTGCATTTTTTGGGTATAAGATTATAAGTTCGAGTAAATTTATAAAATGTGCATGTGAGATGTAATTTTTGTTGTGCTTTGGTTAGCTGCACTTTTATCCAACTTTTATATAATGCCCAGAGGCAATTTTTACGAATACCGTACTGAATTGAATTTTGATATGGTACTGTACCGGTACCGATTAATACTGTGTATCATTTTAGGTAATTTTTTAAATTTATAAAATAGTTTTGAATTTTTTTTAAAATTACAAAATTGTCTATTGTCATATTATATAGTTCTACTGTATATTTTTTACCATGTCTCCAAAAATCATAATAATAAATAATAATCATAATTTTAATTTAATTTATAAAATTAAATTTAATAATTATTAATAAATATAATTAAATTTAAAATATATTTTAAATATAAAAATTTCAAATAAATTTTGATTTAATAATTAAAAAACATATAATAAATATTAGTTTATAAATAATAATTTTTAAATTATTTATTTTTAAAAATAAAATATTTTTATTAATGCTTTATTAATAAATATTATATAAAATATTAAAATAAATTTAAATAAAAATAATGTATTTTAAGTTTTATTTAATTTATAATTATTATTAGTAATAAAAATATTTATTATTATTTTAAAAACAAAAATTTACAATTCACAATAATTATAAAAGTTGAAGTAAATAAAATAACTTATAAAAAAACATTAAAAAGAGGAAAATTCTTCCTATTTTTTAAAATTACCGTTACCGGCCGATACCAATTGGTACATCCGAAACAGACCAGTATCGACTAGTATTTAAATCCAATATAACCAATCTTTTACTTCATACCAGTTTTAGTCTGGTATAATATCTACCGGCGAGTATATAACGGTATTCATATCTTTATCCATAGGCCTAAAAGTGATTTTTTGACTCTGCGATGAGGAAACCCATGCCATGCACTGTTAGTTTAGCTCGTCAACTATGAGGAAAATTGTTTTGTTTCAATTTTTCTGCTTCAATCCTTCGTACATTTATGTAAAGTACCCATGTGAATGGGTGATCTATGATGGGACAAAGGCTCGTTTCGGGATGGATCCTTGAGTGGAGGATTTGGGCCCACTATTATCCCATGCTTTGAGCCCTCTTTTCCCTTCCGTGCTTTCCCGCAACGTGCAGCACTATGTGGACAGCTTAGGTAACTGGTTATGGAATGAGTTCCAGTCTATCATTCCTCACTCTATTTGTCTGCTTATTGCAGGTATTCTCCCGTCGCAATTACATTTCAGGATGGATAGGCTGATCTAAGGTAGGTTGGACACCGGCAAGTTTTCTAATGCATTCGCGTACTCTATAATTATGGACCATGCCTCTCACAAAACCAGCGGCTATTAGCAGCTTATATGACGTTGGGCTGATTCTCAACGTATTCGATCCTTCCTCTAGCTTCTTGTACAAGACAAGCTACTATCCAATCAACAACAAATGCGCCGGCGGTTTCTTACGAATGCCGAGTGTAATCATTGTCAGGCTGAAGAGTCTTCACTCCATGTGATACGCGATTGTCCCAGAGCTAGAAACTTGTGGCTTGCCTTCCCTCCACAAGCCCTATTCGCTGACTTTTTCACCCTTAGGGTCCATGAATGGTTTCCCACAAATTTTCAACGGCATCGACATATTTGTGGTTTCGACTGGTCCCTCATTTTTGGGACGGCTTGTTGGTTCCTGTGGTCATGGCAGAATCGGTCAATTTTTGACCCTCAGTTCTCCTAACCAACCTCTCATGTTCACGGTATTCTTGACTATGTCCATCAGATACACACTGCTTCGTGCTGGCACAGGAGAGCTGTGCCTGGACACCAATTGCGTCAAGAGCAACTCATTGGCTGGTGTCTCCCAGGCCAGAGATGGGTGAAACTCAATACGGACGGGACGAGCCAAATAGACCTAACCTTGGCCTCCACGGGCGGACTTCTACGTGACAGCACCGAATCTTGGCTTGGAAGCTTTGTCCAAAATCTGGGCTGGTTCTCTTCTTTCACCACAGAACTTTGGGGTGTATTCTCCAGATTGACGCTGGCTTGGGACCTCGAATACTGTCGGGTGATTTTAGAGTTAGACTCCCAAGTGGCGCTGAGCAATATTTCAGATTCAGCTACTCACACCACATCTACTAATCCCCTCATCTTCGGCATCAACGAACTCCTCAATCGTAATTAGACTGTTCTCCCTCGTCACACGTACAGGAAAGACAATTGGTGCGCTGATTGGTTAGCTACTTTTGCTGTAAAATTTGATTTGGGTGTTACCACTTTTATAAATGCGCTTTCAGGGTATCTTTCGATCCTCCTTGAAAATATAGCAGGATTTAGCCACCCACACTTTATTATGTAAGTTGTTTGTTTTACTTTCCATTTAATTAAAAAAAAAGACCCGTGTGAATAAATTTTAATAAAACAATATAAAAACACTATAATCAGAACAAAAAATCTTATCACGATCCAACTTTTGATAAACTGATTACATTTTCACCCAAGTAAACGTGCTTTGGGACAAAAGTGAGGACTAACTTCGGTTAAATAAAGATCTCTTGGGAATAGATGTATTCAAATTTTAAGAGATTTATTCTTTATATTTTAATAAAATGAGAATATTCTAATAGACGACGCATAAGTTTGACTTTAGTTACAAGAGAAAGAAAGTCCAACACAAACGTTTCCAGACATTGAGAATTCATATCCTCGTGTCCACAATCAGGACATTAAGAATTCAAATCCTCGTGTTAAATAAGATGAAGTTGGCATAACTTGGTGGTCTCTTGACCCTTAAAAACGGTGGAAAGAAGTGAGATGCAATCTCATTTGTTAGCTGATAATTCATCAAACAACGAATCCAGTATTTGCAGCGTCTTTGAAGGAGCTAAATTTATTTTTCTTCCTCATAATTTATCAAACGAGTTATGCATTTATAGCAAGAAAAAGCCTCGAGTAGTAGAAGACAATACACTGTCTGTGGGTCCTTTACTGAAACTTCAAACGTCTCCCTTATCACAAAGGGAAATGAAAACCACATCTGGTTCTCCATCTACACGACCAGTTTGTTTATAATTTCTCAATAGCTTTATTCAAAATTTTAACTTCGGGTAACACCGGAAGGCAGAATCATCTAGAGGAAAAATAACCTAGGAAAGGCATGAGTAGGCCAGAGATTTCTCCTCAGATAGCTCTTCTGCAGTCAAGTCCAACTTCTTCCTCGATAATTCATCAATGTGAAGCCCTGAACAAGAATATACAACACAAAGAAGTTAACTAAATCATCCATACAGCCCAAATGTTGTTACAAGAAGCCCGAGACAACAGATCCATGGCATTTGATTTATACTTTCTTCAGTGTTCATGCGACGTATTCTAGACTACAAATCTCTTTTCTCCAAACCAAAACGTAATTACCGTAAGAATTTTTAACCACCAAATTAACAAGTCTTTATACAAGACGACCCACCCAAAACGCTATGGATTGTGTCAAAAACACACAGTGTAATATGCAGAAGAATGAGGATGTCTCATTTGCTGAACGTACGCATCCTAACATTTTGCTGAAAAATAAGCTTGAGTATAGGGTATTGAACTTTAAAAGACTAGACTAATCATTTTAACTCCATACGGTCAACAGCACCATAACACATCAAAAGAGAAACAAATTAGACAATAACTGTGAAAACTAGGTATATGCTAATAATCACAACTTACTGACTCAATTTACAGCCTTACCTTGAACAATTTTCCACTCTCCGCTATGGCATGTCACAGGGAAAGAATAAATAAGCCCAGCTGGTACACCATAAGAACCATCAGAGTATACCCCCATGGAAACCCAAGTTCCCTACAAGATTTGAAGTAAGGACCAGGAAAATCAAATAACATGAAGCAGTATCAGGGCATAAGTCACCGTCAAAACAATGCAAACCTCAGGGGTTCCAAGAACCCAATCACGGATGTGGTCACAAGCAGAGCTAGCAGCAGACAATGCACTCGAAAGCTTTCGTGCTTTGATGATTGCAGCACCACGTTGTTGAACTGTGGTGATGAACTCACCATTCAACCTTCAGTAAACCAAGAGAGGCAAAGGATGATTCCACATGTTCACAAACTGAAGTAACCATAAGAGAGACAAGAGATATAGTCATTCATACCACTCATCATCCTTTACAAGCCCTCGGACAGGCTTTTCTCCAGAAGGAGTGTTAACAGTAGCATGGTTGACATCAGGGTACTGGGTTGACGAATGATTACCCCAAATGATGACATTTTTTACATCAGAAACCTGTACGTTCAGTCTCTCTGAGATTTGGCCAAGTGCCCTGTTATGATCCAATCTTGTCAAACAAGTAATATTTTTCTCCGGGATTGATGGTGCAAATTCCTTCAGAATCAATGCATTGGTGTTTGCTGGATTGGCAACAACAAGAACCTATGCAAATGAAAAATCAGAAATAGTTAGAAAATATTTAACAGGTAATAACCCCAAATGACAGTAACAATTGACCAAAGAACGGTTATTAGTGGAAATGTTTCCCCCTTGCACTCACCTTGCAGTTTGCAGCTGCGTGCTTCTCTAGGGCAGAAGCTTGGGACTTGTAAATTGAGACATTCTTAGACATAACATCTTTCCTTTCCATACCTTCTTTCCTTGGGAAGCCACCAACCATGACTGCAATGTTAACACCAGTGCAAGCCTCGACAACATCAGTTGTGGCAACAACTCCTGTAGCAAAAGTGGTTTCAGAGTTTTAAAACATTCAACCAATTGTAGTGGTGAATCGGCATATAAAGTTGGGGGAAAAAATTATTCAACTCAGAATACTCAAGAAAAGAAAATACACCTTTAAGAAGGGGGAAAGCAGCATCAACCAACTCCATCTTCACACCATTCAATGCCTCAGCTGCAGGCTGGATATCAAGCATGTGGATGATGACAGGCTGGTCGACACCAAGCATCACTCCCCTAGCAATCATGGGAAC
>JANIJH010000225.1:84100061-84124397 GCA_024520975.1 Erythroxylum areolatum | reverse complement strand
TCTCTTAAATGTTATTTTAAGTTTTATATTGGACTCATATTTATTTATTTTTAGTTCATTAGATAATAATAAACATTTGTGTATTTTTCATTTCAATAAAATATTTTATTTTAATTTATTCTTATAAAATTTTCATCTTATTTATTATATTCCAGTTTGATAGCGGTTCACTACTGGTTGTCGTCTTGTGAAGACTTGTTAATTTATGTCATTTTGACTGTCTGATTCGATTTATTTTTCCTCCATGTGCGCTTTCTTCCTTTCAATTTGTGGCATAAAGATGAGTACAAGATGGAGCAGCCTTGTCAGATGTTACAGAAACAAAAGTCTCTTTGACGTGCATTTCGTTGGCCGGCAGATAGGACTTGGGCTGCCATGGACTATATGGACTAGATCGATAGGGCCCAGATAATGAAAAGTTGTGTGTAAGGATGGTAGTGAGTTTTCAACCCGATTAATATCCGCACTACCCGACTCAATGGATTTAGATATGGACAATAAATTGTAAAAACCGATGGATATGGATATGGGTTGAGTCATAAAAAATAGATATGGATATGGGTAGAGTAAAACCCGAATCATGGATACCCATATCCTACTCGTTTTTTATTAACTATATTTTTTATTTTTTCTTAAATATTTATGGTTAAATATAATAAAATATTAAAATTTTATATGAAGAAACAACTTTAAAATATCCACTTTACTCCTCAGTACTCACATTTTTCATCATATTTTATTTTTCTTATAGGATGATAATAATGCAAATGATATGGAGATGGAGTTTTGAATGTTGTAGAGTTCATGCAAAGACAATTTGAAGCTTTAGTTATTTCAATCTTTGTTCCAGTTCTAAATTATGAAAAATGTATGTTGTCTTTGTACTAAATATTATGATTTTTATTATTCCAATTTTATGATTTTTAATACATACAAATCAAAATCTTGACTTATTATTATTAAAGTTATTTTGATTTGGAGTGTTCGCAAAAATCTACTCTTTATATTTTCTATTTATAAGTTATATTTTTATGTGCTATACAACCCGATGGATATCCAAAAACCGAAACAACCCAATGGATTTGGATATGGGTAGTAATCGTAAAAATCGATGGATATAGATATGGATATGGGTTGAGTCGTAAAAAATGGATATGGATATGGGTAAAGTAAAACCCGAACCGAACCCTACCCATTGCCATCCCTAATTGTGTGTTTCCGATGCAGGACTTACTCGTGGGTAGTTTAGTGGGGTGAACCAAACCACGGGCAACCTGGGTCAAGTTGAACACGGATAGGACGATTAAACAAAGAGTTTATCCTGCCATGGCGGGAGGGTTCATTCGGGACGAGCACGGCCATTGGTACAGAGGCTTTCTTCAGCATATTAGAAGGAGCTCGCCATTAGTAGCCGAACTACAGGGAGTCCTTTCGAGTTTTACTCTAGCTTGGTCGATTGGTTATCAGCAAGTCATTCTCGAAATCGATTCATTAGAAGTTATCAATATCTTATCCTCTTCTGATGCACATTTAGTTGATCTTAATTTGTTGATGGTAGGTATCCATGATATCCTTCGACGAGATTGGGTTATCCACCTCGAGCATGTCCATCAAGAAGGGAACCAGTGTGTTGATCACATGGCCTATTTAGCAGCCCTGGCTAGCCCTGACATGCGTCACTTACAAGCGCCACCGCTGACAGTTATGAATTTTCTTCACCGTGACATGCACGGAGCTTTATACCGGAGAATCCTGCGCTAGATAATTTTCTTATGTTTTCCTTTTTTGTTTTCCATTTGTAACCAAAAAAATAACTAAATGACACAAAGGGCCCCACCTTCGACCTCCAGCTTGGACCATCATCTCCAGTAAGACCAATAGAAGGTGATTGATTTGCTAACACCTCTTTTTCTCATCCTCCTGATCTTGATAGCCACTTCCATTATCCTTCAAAATATGGATTCAATTCCCCAAGACTAACGAGTAATAGAATAAATTCCAAATAAAGACAGCAGATCATGCTTCTACGTATTCATGCACGTATGGATATATAACCCGTAAGACACACCAATGACCTACGTCCTACCCACTACCGTAAAATCTCATAAAAAGAAGAAAAATGTACATGCTCATTATTGTACGAATTGTCAAATGATCAAAATAACGGAAGGCGGTTGATGATGCAATTAAAGCTAGTGAAAAAAACGATACTTAGCAGCTATGGGATCAGTTCTAAACTATTAGCCATAAATTTTTCTTACTTAATCTGTTAGAATGGCGGCAGCGTTACTCCCGTATGACTTTCGTCCTCCCAAAAGGACGAGACCTCCAAAAAAACCTCCAAATAAGTCCTCATCTGGTGAGTCGCGGTCTATCCCTATGGGAACGTAGAGGAATAAGGTACTCAACTGTGAGAAATCGAAATAAACCACGTATGTTGCTCAGGATTGCCCTCCGATGGACCTTATTGCCACCGGCACAGTCAAAAGAGAGTTTAAAGACAACAATCGTTTATTCTCTGTGTTTACTATTAATCGTGCTTACATGACTAAACTTGAGGGTTCGTAAAGACAAGCGGTTGTTGTCAAACTGCTTGGCAAACCCATCTCTTTCTAATTTCTTTACTCGAAAGTTGAGTTGTTGTGGAAACTAATCGGGAGTTTTGATATCCTGGATCTTGGCTATGTGTTATGACTTGGATTATGAAGCAACAAGAGCCAAAAGCCCACTGTCATGAATGAGTCTAAGAAGCAAAAAGAGCCCATTGTTGAAGTGAGCCGAAGGAATCAACAACCTTACTCGGCTAATATAAGGAGCAATAGAATAATAAATGAGGGATGCTTATCTGTTATGCTATTGCGCAACTCTGTTTCTCATCTCCTAATTCTCCTTGTTTCTCATCTCTTTCTTCTCTATTATTTCTTGTTGTTTTCCTTTCACAAAGCTTGTAATCCTCACTGTTGAATCAATACAATCATCTATTTTGCCCTGTTACTATTTCGTTGGTTATTTGCAAAAACTAGATCATTACACTATGACTACTTCCTTGTGAAGTTTGATTATAAAAATGACTTTGATAATGTCCTTAGTGGTGGGCCATAACTAATTTTTGATCATTACTTGACTATTCGTCCTTGGACGCCGAATTTCTCAACGGTTCGAGCTAAGGTTGATTTAACTTTGGTTTGGGCATGATTTTCAGAAGTCTCTGTCCAGTACTACGATGAGGATTTGCTTCTTGCCTTAGCTTTTGGCCTTGGCCATCCGGTTAAAGTCGAAAGGAACACCACCCTCGGAAATCGGGGAAAGTTCGTCAGAGTGTATGTTGAGATTGATCTTGATAAACCACTAGTTGGTCAGGTGGAATTGGACAGTTCCATGTATCATGTGAAGTATGAGAGCCTTCACACCATCTGTTTCAAATGTGGCAAGTATGGGCATAAGGTGAGTGCATATTCAATAGTTGTTACGCCTTCGTCGGCAATGTTAAACCAAGAGATTCTGATAGGCGAGGATGGGATGGATACCTTGCAGTAGAATTGTGGCCATGACTCTGCTTTGGGACGGGGCGAGAGTATAGGTAAGCAGATGGGCTCGGCCTTGGGCAGTGGCGAGCGTAGAGGAGAGATGGTGGGATTTGGTTCGTGGATGGTGGTCTAGAAAAATCGAGGCACAGTCCTAGGCATAAATAGGGTGCTAATTCATCGAGTGAACAATCAACAATTAATGCTAATCGTTCTGCCTCTATAAACGATGCAGAGTATAATGATGCTGCATTAATGACGGTTGCAGAATAGGATGGTGATAGGGGGGAGTCCTTGAATTTAAAGGTCGGTCCTTTTCATGGGCCTAAGCAGAAAGGACAAGCTAGTAAAACCACTACTTCTGTTAAACCACATAGACCTAAACCTGGGTCCAATATGTTGTGGATTGGGCTTAACTTAAGTGAAGAAAATGCTACTCTAGGGGTCCAAGTTCCACAAGGGAAAAATCCTGCGCAGAGTAGTGTTGCCTCTACTGCAGCTCTTCCACCAAATACTACTAATGCGTCTATGTTTTAGCAGTCTCCTCCTAAGGACATGGTTAAGGATATAGATGCCTCCTTTCGACAAGCTTTTCTCTCCACCCCCCTCCCACAAGGATAAAATATCTCTATAGCCAATCTCCATGACCTCCCATACCAACACCAAATTCTTTTAAGGGCACGACCACCTGACCTTCCTACAAATGGACCTTTTTCTAGCACGGGAGATAAAAGGGTGGTGCTCCAGTTTCAAATGGATAGTGATAAAACCTTGATAGAATGATCTCGACGTGAGAGTGATATGGACGTAGTGTCAGATTCTTTGGCGTGAGCTTCGTTGTGGATTTTTTTCTATTCATATGATTATCTTAATGATTAAGAAGTTTAATAATTTTACCTGCAACTGTCGCGGGGCAGGTAGACTCAATTTTGCATATGGTGTTAAGGAGCTTGTGCGTACCTACAAGCCAGATATCTTAATCCTAATGGAGACTGATATTTCAGAGAGAGGGCATCTGAGTTGCTTACTTCCTCAGGCTTCCCCTACAATTTTCGAGTTGATCCTATCGGCTTTTCTGGAGGTATTTGGTGCTTTTGGCAGGACAGTTCTGTTAACATTCAGGTGCTAGTTTCTCACAAACTGTTTGTACACCTTATTATTTTAGATGGGACTTCCATCCCTTGGTTCTTAACAGCAGTATATGCTTGTCCCCAGGCCTCTGGACGTCATACTTTTTGGCATGAGATGAGCAGACTTAATGGGATTATTAATAGTCTTTGGGTTCTTATAGGAGATTTTAACGATTATGGGTGCACATCGAGGAAGAAGGGAGGACAGTTTTCTTGTAGTAGGGCTTGTTGTTTTTGCGACAATGTAGACAATTGTGAACTCATGGATTTGGGGTTTAAAGGAACCACTTACACTTATCGAAAGAAGCATAATGGTGTCTTTTCAACCTATGTCAGATTAGATTGAGCTCTATGTAATTCCGAGTGGCGATTCCTTTTCCTAGAGGCTTCTCTCCATCACTTGCCGTGTACTCAGTCTGATTACAACCCTATTCTGCTTAAGCTCTACGGTTATGTCCCTCCTGTTCCCATGAGAGCTTTTCATTTTCAGGATGCTTGGACATTGCATGAGGACTTTAGAGAGGTAGTCCTTTCAGCTTGAAATACTTCTTATTCTTCCCTGACTAAAGCTCTCCAGAATGTTAAAGAAGCAGCTATGGCTTTTTAATAGGGGCTTCTTTGGTAATATCTTTAAACTCAAACGGTAAGTTCATGCTATAATCGAGGGCATTTAACAACTCCTTATTTACCATCATTCCAACTCCCTGGTCTTTATGGAACAAGAGCTTATCTCGGAGTATAATGATATCCTCATGCAAGAGGAAATTTTTTGGTATAAAAAATCTAGATCTCAATGGTTGCAGCATGGAGACCGTCACACTAGATTTTTTCATGTTATGACTGTATGTAGAAGGAAGAGGAACAGAATAGAGAGACTTCAGAGCACTAATGACACCTGGATAGTGGACGATGCAGCTCTATAGGCTGAAGCCTTGAATTTCTACCAGGGCTTGTAAGGTTTGACAAATGACATTACTATGCCTTTTCCCTATATCCCAAACCACCCTCGGGTTTCTAATGATAGTTTTCAAGCTCTTCTGCTACCTATTACTAGAGAGCAAGTGTTTGCGGCTATTAAATCTATGAAACCGTATAAAGCTCCTGGGCCTGATGATTTCCAGCCAGTTTTCTATCAGAAGTATTGGTTTATTGCCGGAGACACGATATATTCCATGGTCACCCAAGCCTTTCTTTATGGGACATGCCCTTCGACGATCACCGATAGCAAGGTTGTTCTTATTCCTAAGGAGGTGAGTCCTGTGACTATGTCTCAGTTTCAACCGATCAATCTCTGCAATGTTAGTTACAGGATTCTCACTAAAATCCTTGCGCAGAGAATTAGATCTCTGCTAAATGATCTTGTTAGCCTTCTTCAATGTGCTTTTGTATCACGTAGGACTGTCGCGGATAATACTACTGTGGCTAGGGAGCTTATTCACTGTATTCGAAGAACCAAGAGGAGAACTAGTTATTTCAAAATGAAGATTGATCTTGACAAAGCCTATGATATGGTAGATTGAAGGTTTCTCAAACAGACCCTGGAGGATTTTGGGTTCCCTTCTCGGATAATAAACCTTATTATATCCTGTGTTTCTCAGTCTAATTTGTTGATCTAATGGAATGGAGCCACTCTTTCAGGGTTTTCACCTCAGAGGGGGCTACGATAAGGGGACCTCTTTCTCCCTACCTTTTTATTCTGTTTATGGAAAAAACTGTCTCTCCTTATCACTAACAAGGTTAACTCTGGTAGTTGGAAGCCCATTAAAGTTTCTCGGGGCTCTCCGCCCATTTCTCATTTTTTGTTTGTAGATGATGTTCTCTTGTTTTCTGCTACTTCTGCCAATCACTGTTGTGTGGTTCTGGACACTATGCGAGTATTTTGTGATTGTTCTAGTATGTTGATAAATGAGCAAAAGTCTAGAGTCTTTATTTCTTCTCATACGTCAACTGCCATATAAATGTGCTAAGCATCGCTTTGGTCTTTAATTTTCTTCGGATTTGGGATACTATTTAGGTGTCCCGCTGAGGGGTGACAATGGAAAAATTGCTTATAAGCACGTTATGGATAAGATGAGCTCTCATTTGCAGACTTGGAAGGCTAAACTCTTGAACAAGGCTGAGAGACATACGTTGATACAATCTTCGTTGTCTACTCTTCCCCTATACGCCATGCAAACTAGCTGGCTCCCTTAATCGATTTGCTATAGGATTGATAAAGCCTGTAGGGGGTTTTTCTGGGATTCCCATGCTAATACTTGTAAGAAACATCTTGTGAATTGGGACACGGTGTGCAGTCCTAAATTTATAGGTGGTTTAGGCTTACGTAAAGCAAGAGATAACAATATTGAGTCGCTAGGTAAACTTCTTTGGTCTTTGGTTGCTGGAGAGGATAAGTTGTGGATCTGAATTCTTAGTACCAAATATTGTGGTGGTCTTGGTATTAAACAATAAAACCCTCCATAGGGCGTCTCCTATGTGGCTTGCCATCCAACAGGTGCCCCCCTACCTCAAAGATGGCTTTACTTGGAGAATAGGGAATAATGAACATGTCTTTTTTTGGCATGATAGATGGGTTGAGGATATTCCTCTTCATTTCCATGTTTCTCATATTGTTGTGTCGGATTCTAATGTTAAATTTGCAGATGTTCTCTTGAATGGTTTTCATTGGGATCTGCACTTGCTTCGTACCCCTATTTCAATGGATATTAAAGCGAAAATTCATGTAGTTCCTTTATCTACTTCTCGTACTTTTAGTGACCTTCTGAAGTGGGGAGAATCCTCATCCGGTATATACTTTTCTAGATCAGGCTATGGCTTTATTTCCAAGGTCCCTCATCATTCGGATGGTAGAAAGTGTTGGAAAATGCTATAGCAGCTTCGCATTCCTGCGAAACTTAAATTCTTTCTTTGGCAAGTTCATAAGGATCGCTTAATGACCAATGCTCTTCGATTTAGTCGTGGTATCGTAGCGTCCCAGTTGTGTTCTAGGTGTGCTACGCGCACCGATACCACTTTTCATTTGTTGCGCGACTGCACGTGGTCTAAAGCATTTTGGCAACACCTGTATGGCCAAATTATGGATACTTCTTTCTTTACTGGTTCACTAGACGAGTGGGTGGTGTCCAATATGTTTGCTCTTCATGTTGCTCCATCTTCCAATCTCAGGTTTATACTTGGTTGTTGGGTTATTTGGTGTGCGTGTAATAAAGAGGTCATCGAGGGTACTTCTTTGATTACCGCGGCCCAACTTAGATGGCATTATACGCTTCTGCAGGATTGTACTAGGGCATTTGGGTCTGTAGCCACTCAGGAGTCCTACCGTGCTCTTAGGTGGATTTCTTGGACAAAGCCTCCTGATGGGTTTGTCAAGCTAAATACTGACAGGAGCGCTATTGGTAATCCAGGTAGAGTTGGGTTTGGTGGGCTCATTTGAGATAGTGATGATAGAAGGATTGCAAGATTTTTAGGTTTACGATAAACTTGATTGCTGAATTATAAAGGCTTAAAAATGGCCTTCAATTTGTATGAAACTTGGGATACCGCAGAGTCATCACAGAGATTGATTTCTTCAATGTGGTAACCATTGTTTTATACTTGAGACAGTACTTTCATCCCCACCGTGCTCTTATTAGGGACATCTAGGAGCTATTAGCTAGGCAGTGGTGTTGCTTGCTTCAGCATATTCTTTGAGAGAGCAATCAATGCACGAATTTTCTTGCTAAACTTGGGTCTTCGCAGGAGCCCTTGGGGTCTTTTTGGCCTCCTCCCCCTCCTAAGATTTGCCTGCTTATAGAAGGAGATTATAATTCAATCGTTTTTACAAGGAGCTAATATCTCTTGCTCCTACCTTCCTTACCCAAAAAAAAAAAAAAAAAGTAGCTATGGGATCTTTTCAAAGGGACACAAAATTATAGGTGTAAAATGGATGTTAAAAAAGGAAAATGGTAAATTTGACATGACTGGTAGATGAGGTTACATGCAAAGAAGTTTTTGCTCTAATTATAAGACATAATATAATCAAATTGATGATTGCATTAGCAACATAAAAATTTAATTGATTAATTATTTTTAATAAATAAAAATATTAGAAAATATTAAAACAATAAATTGTTTATTTGAATTTAAATTATTTTAATACAAATTCTTGTATTTTTATACGTTTATATGTAGAGATGACAATGGGTTAATAAGTTGACCAGTATGCCTAAATTTAGGCTTTTTTAAAGGTCGGCCTATGAGTTAAATCAAACTCAAACTAATTCAAGGTTTAAATTTTCTAAATAAAACAACATTGATTTGTTTAAAAAATTTAAGTTTCGGGATAAACCTGAGCCTGTATAATTCAAGTCCAGACTCAATTAAAAAAATTATTTTATATTTTAAATTTTGAAAGATTATTTTAAAAAATTAGCAAGACGAGCTCATGGGTCGACTCATTGTCATATATATATATATATATATATATATATATATATATATATTGAAATTTCATCCCTACTTATATGAAAATCTTTAATAAATAATAATAATATAATAATAAATCTTTGTAATAATAACTTTTTATTTTTTCCCTCTCGTATATGTATTGCTAATTAATATTAAATCATATTTGAAGTTTTTCTAAAATAACAAAATAAACAATTTTATTTTAAAACTTCATAGGTACAAAAATTGTAAATTATAATTTTTAAATTGAAAGTTCTTTGGATGTTAGACAAACGTTATGTTTGTTTTCTATCGTCCGATTGCAATTTATACTTTTTCTATTTCACTAGTTTCCGTCTTCTCGAGACTCACGTGGTATATAAAACATGTTAAGGATTTCTCTTGAACTAACCGCTTCACTTCACAGGAACACCGGCATCTGTCTTCCATTGATTGAAAGACCTGAGCGCTCAAAAACTACAATTTATATACATGGCTACTGCGTCAGGCACACTTGTTACTTTTTCTCTAGATATTGGGTTTTCTTTTATATCTGTAGTAATTTGGAAACTCAAAGGACATGAAATTTTGTTGATATGTAGTGGCGTTCAAATCCCGGGAGGATCACCGGAAACAGTTGGAGCTAGAGGAAGCTGGACTTGCGCCGGCGGAGGTGGATGAAGATGGGAAAGAGATTAATCCTCACATTCTCCAGTACATGTCTTCTGCCCCCTGGTATCTTAACGCCGAGAAACCCGTAAGTAGTTTTCTTTTAATAATTCTTGTTGATTCTTGTAATGTATTTTTATTTATTATTCGACATTTGTGTTTCAGAGTTTGAAGCATCAAAGGAAATGCAAGTCGGATCCCAATAGTACCAAATCATGGCACGATAGAGGTGCCAAAGTATTTCAGGCTGATAAGTACAGGAAAGGAGATTGTGTCAAGTAAGTGGACCAATTGTACTAGTTACCAGGTTATGTAGTTTTACCTCAAGTTTTTTGCATGTTAGGATATGAAAAATGCTATCTGTTATTGCGAAATTCAACACTTTCTGATGGCCAATTGAGGAGTTGACTTGATTAACTGTCTGGAAATTTCCAAGCTCATTACAAGGAAATGATATTCAACTTATTCTCTAAGGCATTGTTAAAGATATTATTATCATCATTATCTCATTGTCTTAGTTCCGGATACAGATAGTTTGTGCAAAACTTTAAATTCCTGGTTAAAGATATTATTATCATCATTAGCTCATTGTCTTAGTTCCGGATACAGATAGTTTGTGCAAAACTTTAAATTCCTGGGGCTGGGGGCTAAATTCATTTCCCGACTTTATATTTTAAATATTTAAATTTCTTTACTTATCGGTTTAAATATTTTGCCAGCTTTCCATTTGCTTCTTATTCTTTGCGAACCCTGCAGCTTGTATGCATAATTAAGAGGGATCTTTGAGGATATATTGTACTTTTTTTTGTTTGCTATTATATTACGATCTTTTCTCTAATATTTTATTTTAGGATGGAGGAATGCTTCTCATTTTTAGTTAAAAGGGAGATTTCTATTTTAAAATGTGGTCATTGCCAGTATATTTAGAATCTAAATTCTTTGGGATACAGCTACCAGATTGAAAAGGTATTGTAATTATGGAACATAGAATTAGTGCCTTGTTCTTGTCTAATTTCAACTCTGTGTTGGAGGGCAATGAAAAGAGTTGTGAGACATGCTTATTATCTGCATATCTGATCGCGGGAGCTATACTGGGGGTACATTTGCAATCGGGCTGTGTAAAGGAAAACTTTTCCTTAATCTGATGCAATTATGGTAACAGAAGGAAGTTCTCTTTCTTGCATTGTTTTATCACTCAAATTTTGAAGTCACGTTAGTTTGGGACATGTAGAGAAGAGGAAGTTGGTTTCCAGTGCATGTTTGGTAGTTAAAAGAATAGGATAAATGATGCAGTGGCTGTCATAGTAAAAATAAAGAGAGACTTTAATTTCATTAAATGAAAATTGTACTGTATAAGTAACCTGATATTTGTCTCATTGTAGCTGTGGGGCTATGAAACATGATGCAAAATCATGCACTGAAAGCCCCTGCAAAATAGGTGCAAAATGGACAAACATGCACATTGCACCTGATGAAAAGATAGAGACATGGAATGGTTATGATGCATCATTATATGCTCGCGTTATTGATAGATATGAGGCAAGGGATGAGGCTAGAAGGAAATTCTTGAAAGAACAGCAGCTGAAAAAAATTAGAGGAGAAAAACAACAAATGAAATGGTGAAGGTGAGGTTACAGATGGTGAGGATGATGAAGATGCTTTCAAAGTTGATGAAGCGAGGGTGGATGAAAGCAAACAGATGGATTTTGCGAAAGTGGAGATGCGTGTTCGTACTACAGGTGGTGGAAGCGCACTGGAACTGTTAGGTCTGGCGTTTATATTCTCTCTACTTTATTATTTTTCTATTGATCACGAATTTTCTTTTGGACTGATTTAAAGTTTTAACATGCATGTATGCCTTCTCTTTTCTACTTGGGATTGCTTCCAGGAATTTGCGAATTCGGGAAGATACAACAAAGTATCTTTTAAAATTTGATGTTAATTCAGCTTATTATGATCCTAAAACTTGGTCAATGCGTGAAGATCCTCTTCCTAATGCCGATCCTAATGAGAAATTCTATGGAGTGAGTACCTTTGGGTGCTTCTAGTACTGTTTTGGATTTGTTTTTTATTGACATTGTACTGATTAGTTATTGATTTGCCAAATTCTCTAATTTCAGGGAGACAATCAATATAGATTTAGTGGGCAAGCACTGGAGTTCAAGCAACTTAATATTCATGCTTGGGAGGCATTTGAAAAGCGTCAAGGTATCCATATGCAAGCTGCTCCATCCCAAGCTGAATTGCTCTTTAGGAATTATAAAGTTACCAAGGAGAAGTTGAAATCAAAATTGAGAGACACCATTTTGGAGAAATATGGTAATGCTGCTAGTGAAGAAGATCTACCAAGGGAGCTACTGCTCGGACAGAGTGAGAGACAAGTTAAATATAATCGTGCTGGCAGAGTCGTAAAAGACCTGGTATCGTATAAAGTTTCAAAGTTTTATTTATTAGCTTGAACGAAATCGAAGGCACTAATACCAGTTGTTTGGGAAACTATGATGAAGTGCTCAATTTGTATGCGACTTTGTTTGCCGTGCGTGAGGTTTTCTGTTGTTTCTTGCACTGTAACTAGAGTACTTGTAAAAAAATTATTATGTTTCCCATCCTGTACTATGATAGAAAGGAGCGCAAATTTGACTGGAAGTGTTCTAGAAGCCGAAGTTTGATTGTTTTGATTGACTTGTTCAAGCTTGGTGAGGCTTTATTGCTCATATTTATTTAATACATCTTAACAATGGAGGCATTGACTAAAGTTCTTTTAAGCTTTAAGAATTTTACTGAAGCTGAAAACTACTCGGGCTAACATTTTTCCTTGTTCCTACTTAAAGGAGACATCCCTTCCTAAGAGCAAGTATGAAGAAGACATTTGGATCAATAACCACACCAGTGTTTGGGGCTCTTGGTGGAAAGATCATCAATGGGGCTACAAATGCTGTAAGCAAACAATTAGAAACAGTTATTGCACTGGTTCGGCAGGAATCGAGGCTGCTGAGGCAGCAGTAGACTTGATGAAAGCTAATACTGCTCGGAAAGCCACCTCTGATGGCAAGTATCCATGCATATGCGCCATTTTTGGACTTCAGTACATCATCAGCTATTTGTATTATTTCGGCTTGATACTTGCTGTTTTCTCATTTGATTATAGTTGTATTATTGCCGTTCATAGGATCTGAAACTTTTCATCTTTTTGCTAAAGCCATACTAATATTTGAAATTATCAGCGGATACCCCTCCTCCATTAACACCTTTTTATTTTCATGCATCTTTCAATGCTCGTGCGGTTGCATTTATTTGTTTCTTACCAACATCCTGAATGCAGAGATGCCTACTCCGGTAGAGGAGAAAGTGCTTGCTATTTGGTGAACTGATGTACCTGATAATTTGATTCTTGACCAGAAACATCTTTCGGAGGCACTTAAGAAGGTAATTGACGAGGGAAACTTGTTTATCCAAAGAAACAATATAACATTCAACTACCTTTTCCTACGCATAAAACTAATTAGACAGCGCCTGAATCATCGTTTCTTTTGTTGTATTAGTTTACAGCATCACTTATGAATTGCTACTATTGAATGTGGTTCATTTGACAGGAGGATGAGACAAAGAAGGAAGAGAAAGATGGAAGGAAACGCAAATATAATATTAGATGGAATGATGAGGTACAATGCATATGTCTTTTGACTGGGAACGTTATTGTTGTCATTATTTTTGAAATTTGACTTATTTTTGTTGCTGCAATCGATGCTTCTAAACCCATGAATACCATATTTAGGTTACGGCTGAGGAGATGGCGGCATATAGAATGAAGAAGGTAATTCCTGATGACCCGATGAAGGATGTCCTGCACTGAACCACTGAGTATACTTAATTTTGGTTAGACATATGATTCTTTTATGTTCTTGTGGAGCTTGATTAAACACAGATAAATGTACGACTATAATAACTATTGGTCGATTATACCTCCCACTCTGTATTATTTTGTGCAATAAAAAGTTCCCGAGCCTTAAACCAATAAAGCATATGCTGAATAATTCAAGTACATAACACAAACTCACATACAACTTGGAGCTGCTACGCTCGACGACACCCTTTGTAACATAACTGAACTTTGTTCAAAAGAGACCAAAAACCAAATTGGTACCTAAGGTGGATGAAACCTTAATTGTCACTATTATTTGTATTCATGTCAATTCACACTTGCACTCTGTATTTGTATATAGGAATACTCCCAAAGATATAAAAAAAATGCAAATAAATTGAATTAATTAAGCACCTCTAGCCAGCATCTCTTCAAATTCCAGAATGGACCTCTCCTTCTGAAGCTTCACGTCCTGGTGGAATTTGTGTATGAACTCCTCAGCCCTTTCATCTACTGGGCGCAGCTGCGGTGATTTGGCAACAGCTTCCCTCCATGCGTCTTCGATGCTATACAAGCTCTTTTCCCTTGGCTCTCCTCTTCTGCTTGGCATGGCCTTCTCGTCAACAACTGCTTTGCCTCTATTACTTGATTCTGCATGTGCATGGAGCTGCTTCGTGTGTGTTGAGCGTGTCTCCGACCCTGAGGCGTAGAGTTGGTCTATGTATACGGCCGAGAAGTTGTTATGGAGCTGGCTCTTGTTACTGTGAGATTGGTAGAAATTCCTGTAAGGGTGATGGAGATGGGGTGGTCTTGTAATGGAGCGTTTGTTGAAATGAAGAAGCAAATGAGTGGAGCAATATGCAAGGAGACGACTGGCGTTGGTTTTGATGGCTTTACAGAGGCTGAAGCTCTGAAGTTTCGATCGAAATGAACTGGTGAAGCGTTTCAACGCCTTCTTAGCGGGTTGAAGCTTCTTTGGCAGCCTGAAACGTGACATGAAAGTTTGTTTTTTTCTTAGCTATGCAATTCTGGTTTCTTTGAGATTGAGAGGAAGAGATGGAGAATAAAACAAGAAGTATACGGAGGGTTTTGAATAATGGTTGCAAGAGCTTTGGGTTTTAAAATGAGCATGTACATCTTCTTTTTAACAATCCACCCAACATAGCTGCTAAAAGAGAACGAAACCTTGTTGGCTTGGGATGGCATAGCTGCAATTGTAATAAAATGATTTATTCAAGCAACCCTTTTAACTTTCGGCAACGTTGGAGTCCCTACGTATTGGAAATTTGGGTCCTACGGTTTAACCTGGACCCTGTACTCTAGTTCAAAGTGGGGCTCCACCATTGCCGTTTCCTTAATTGAGGCGGTTTTCTCCTTCTCACTTCTTCTAAAACAAGATTTATAAATTATTACACAAATTCGACAATTTATTTAATATATACTCAAAATTAAAGATTATAAATGTTAAAGAAAAAAATAATCATTCGTATGTTTTAGAAATTTATTCCTTATTGAGAGATAATATACAGTGTTTAATAGTTTTAGTAATTATCATTGATAAATAATAATTATTTAATAAAATAATACTTGTTAATATCACCGACTTATAATCACCAATCGTCAACCACAGAAATATTTTCCTTAAAACAGTTATATTATTTATTAATAATTCTTCCCATTTTTCTTTGTCGTAGGTTATTTTACTCTATTTTGTAGTTATTAATGATGTGATGAAACATTTGGTTCGATTAAAGACTGACTTTTATTGTTTATCCTTCTCTTCACATAGCCAGGTTCGTGAAGCCGGCTATTACATGTATATGAACTGAAGCATGCAATAATGTAGCATATCCTCCTAGGAAAGCTACAGTGCTTCATACTTTGGTTGTCATTTTTTCACTTTCTTCGGCACCACAATGTGGGGATCAATTTAAAGGATGACAGAGACTGACCAACTGTCGGGAAGATCCAATCATAGCGCTCCACAAGCTCCATGTTGATCCATTATCGGTAAAATGGATTAAGCTACCAAATACCTGTTAAGTGCGTTGGTTGGTGTGATACTTAACTGCCACATATTCAGTTGGATAATCTGAACTTATTATAGTTTTCCATGTGATCTTGGAGGCTTTTGGTTGGAAAGTAGAATGGTTAAATTAGGTTTTACGTGGTAGAACAAAACCAACTTGTTCATAACTTCAGGGAAAAGCAAGGACGAAGGTTATATGGTTCCTTTTAAGTAATTCAGCTTCTTCGATCGGTTCTAAATTAAGAGCAAACTTATTTATGCGAAAGCCCCTTTACATCTTGACGTGAGAGCTAAGAGCAATTAGAAAATCGTTAGGCTTTTGGTGGAATCAAAGAATATAGGCTTATCCGGACGGCAAGTTTTGTGTATTGCATTAGCATAAGTTGATTATACTTGGCTGCTTTTAATTAGGCACCACTTGACCTGAAAATATTTCTAAGGATGCATTTAGACCAAACGGAACACGAAAGCCACACCCCATTGACCATGTTCGTTGAGCACTATCTTTAGTTAGCACATGTCTTTGTAAATGAAATTAAATGTTGACACATCCCATGTCCTCCTCAATCAGTTTAGTGCTTAAGCAACCTTAACGATAATTAAGACCAAACATTGATCAAATAGTGGGACTAGAACTAATTTAGAGGACATGTTCTGGCCCATGTGTACGTACTCTTTAGGGTGCCTTTCATGTACCTTTTTAGTGGGACTAGAACTAATTTAGAGGACATGTTCTGGCCCATGTGTACGTACTCTTTAGGGAGCCTTTCGTGTACCTTTTTATTTCTTTTCTTGGGAGTTTGGTGGGCAGGCAGCAAGGCCAAGGCGCTTCCCTTTCCAGCCTATCAAGTTTACTGGTTCGCTTCCTTTTGGATATAATATAATTTTAGTTTGCTTTACAATGACTTTTAAATACGATCCATGATCCATCATACTTATCCAGAAGATTCTCGCTACTTTTTAGAATAAATATATTAACTTTTTTTTTTACCACATGTTCGGTTAAAGTACGGAAGAAAATTTCATATAAAATTTATTTTGATCAAATATTAACAGATACTATTACCTAAATATTTATATACGTTATCTATGAACTTATTTTTTGTTGATTTTTTGAAAAAGACCTTTATGACCTGTTTCTTTAAGCGTAATTTTTCTTTTGACCCTTTTTAGATCATTATTTAATTATAGAACTTATCATATCATCATTATTATTTTACAAATTAAAATTAAAATTAAAATAAATAATTACAATATTATAAAATATTAATAATTGTATTTATTAGTTTATTATATGATAAAATAAAATATTTATCATACTATTATTTTAAAATTTATTAACTTATTATTAATAAAATATATTATATTAATAAAATAAATAAGTATTTTATATATTTGATATAATAACTACATGTAAATATGATAATTAATAATATGGAAAATATTTTATTTTCAATCAAATATAAATAAGCAGTATACTTAAAAATTATATAAATTAAAAATCCTTTTTGCCAATAATTTTTTAAATACTCTTGTCTTTTCCTTTGTGTATAACATACTAAACATTTTATTTAGTAGTATTATTTTATAATAAAATAAAATTTTAGTAAAAGTCTTAATTTATTATTAATTTGAAATGAATAATATATTATTTTGATAAAAGTAAAGATACATAAACATGATAAACCAGTACAATAATAAAAATTTCTATAAGTAAGAGTAAAAAACCAATAAAATAATAAAAATTTCTGTAAGTAAGAGTAAAAAACCAATAAATAAACGAACCAAACGAATTATTAATTATCTGTTAAAAATTTTATTACAAATAAAATAAAAATTGATCATATGATTTACTATCATTATATAATAAATAAAAATATAATAAAAGACTTATTTTATTATCGTATCAAATTAAAAACAGATTATTAACAATCAAAAAATGCTATTAGTTATTAAAATTAAATTATATTAAATACTAAATATTATTGTATTTTTCGGTGTAAGTAATAAATTTATTTGACACACATATGTCACTTGTAATTTATTAATTTGCAATCACTTTTTTGTGACAAGAATGTCGGCCTATTGTCTGTGGCTCGAGGCTTCAAGCCCAATTCTAAGCCTGATCTCAATTGGAAGCTAGAGTGAGCTTGGGTTAAATATATATATTCATTCTATTCAAAACGACGTCACCGGATTTTAAAATTTTGAGCTTCGTTTTAAAATATAAAAATTCAAGTCTGATTTGAAGTCCGATCAACTGAGTTCTAATCAGAAAGGTTTTTTCAACTCTAAAAATACCTACATAGAAAAAGTATGTCAAGTGTGTGATTCATCAAAAAGAATTTTATGGGACCATCTCTCTTTTCATTATCAAATAAAAAATTTTAATTAGCACAATTCTTTTGCAAATAGCAAATAAAGAAAAGCAAATTTTAAAAATAGTCGTTCTTTCAATCCTTTAATTAACAAAACTACTAAATTATACATTTTCAAGCCGAAAAATACAGTGTTTTAATGAAATTTTGAAATAACAAGAAGTGATCAAAATAAATATGAAGTTTGAAAGCTTAAAAGCATTATGAATTATGATTAATGATAAGTTAGATATGGATCATAAGATACAAGACGAATAGTATAACGAACGTGAATATGCCTTATGGGGTTAATTTTGATATCATGAATCCTTTTACTATATTGGGAAAAGTAAATTTAGAAATGGAGAAGTCTAGTATATATATATATATATATATTTTCCAGTATTGGGTTCTTAAAGTAAAGACCTTGTGGTGTTAAATTTGAAAAAACTTTGAACAGTGACAACTAGATCAGTAGAGAAAGAAGAATGATCGGGAGAGAAAATTTGCTGTGTGGTTATTTCTTATTGGGAAATGATTCGCATATTCTTCGGTTGTACATACAAGGCTTTATAAATTTATATTTGGAATGAACCAGAAAATAGATTTTGTAACAAACTCTTATAAGTAACTACTCGTTCCAACTATTAAGTTGACGTGTAAATAATTAGGGGGAACTTGGTTAATGGGTATGGGAAGATATCAACATGTAATGAATAAAAAATATTTTGTTGGTTATATATTATCATTACATAAATAATATTTTTATATGTGAGTTTTGAGGATTACTCGATACCTCCCGAATATGAGAGGAATGAAAATCATTTTTGTGTAATGCGCAACTGCGACGGGAGTTAGAAATCGTTGTCACACTCATGAGAGGAGTGTCACAGCCGTGACACTTCCTATCACGCTTGTGACTGTAGTGTCATAGTCCCATGGCAATTTTTTTTAGAAAAATAATATAATTAATTAAAATATATTAAAATTTGATATAAAACAAAATTTTAATAAATTATTTTTTCCTTTTTTAGCAAAATAATATAATTAATTAGAATATATTAAAATTTAATGTAAAACAAAAATTTAACAAATTTTTTATTTTTTTAAGATTTTTAACAAACTAACTACTATAAATGATAATAATAATAATTCTTTCGTCCTCATCAACTATCATAATTATAATAATTATATCAATTCTTATTTTTTACTATATTCATTCTCATTCTTATTATCATTGTCCTACGTGAACTAAACGTTACCTTAGTTACATAATTGTTGATGCTTGATCTCTGTGTTTCCCAACGACCCCTCAAGCTAGAGGGTAGGAAGAATTGATCAAACTCAGCTTTATACTAAAACTGTAACCCTTCCAAGAGATCAATATTTTGCTTCGACAAATGATAGAGAAACAGTAACCTGCTTCTTATATTTCCAAAAGACGAGGCTATTGCCAAGCATGATGGAATACGCACTAATAGAACTTCCTATGCATGGACAAGCAACCTAGTTTGAATCACAAAAGTCCTCGAAGCTAAAAGATGAATTGTTGTTGAGTAAGGGTCTCTCTTAATGTATCGGAGAGTATCCAGAGTTACTTATATGTGAGGAACTCTAGGATGCTTCATTAATTGGCTTAAATATTGGACAACAAGGCTTATGTAAGGTCTTTTTTTAAAATACTGACGTCAAGTCTTGAATGAATCTAATAGTTCAATTCATCAACCAACATTCTATATTTTTTAAGCTCTAAAAGAGGTTTTCTTTGATTAGGTTGTAACTTCAAATTGTATTCCAGGGGACTGATAAAGGGGCGAAGATTATCATAATTAATGAAATTTCTTGATAAGTTCCTAAGTAAATTTCCTTTGTGTGTTTCGTACAAAATTTCAATTCCTAAACAATAGCTCAAAGGAATTAGATCTTTGATTTTAGATTTGACATTAAGATAGCTCTTTACATTAGTAATTTCATCCAAATTATTTCATGTTTTCAAAATATTAACCACATAGCAACTAAAAGCACCATTGAATCCCTTGGCTTCTTATGAAATAAGAAGTAGTCATTCTTTGAATTTATGTATCCCATATTGTGCATAGCTTGTAAGCGTTTGGTATTCCATTGTATTGAAGCCTGTTTAAGACCTTTGTGACTTTTTAAACTTATAAGCAGTTGTAGGAGTGGGTACAGAAAGCCCCGGAGGTGGTTTTATGTAGATTTCTTCATACAAGTCCCGAATGCATTATTAACATCCAATTGAAACAATTTTCAAGCTTTCTTAACTACTATAGCAATTAAACTCCTAAAGTTGGTCGATAAAGGCCAAAGTCAACAAACTTCAGTGTGCAAACTGGTCAATTTTACAAAGAGACTGTTTTTGAAACTCAAACTTGTGACCTCCTGATCACAAAAGAATAACCTTACCAATTACTCAAAGGTTCACTTGGTCATTTTGATAAAAGGAGAAAAAGTTTTACATAATCCACCCCTGCTTTCTGAGTAGAACCCCTTAAGACAAGCCTGACTTTACATCTTTCCATAAACCCATCAGCATTACATTTCACCTTGCATACCCATTTGATGCTAATGGTTTTCTTACCTATTGGAATTTCACAAAGCTCCATTCTATTGTTTGTTTCCAGGGCAACAAACTTTTTCGCCATGGCCTCTTGCCATGTAGGTTGAACAAATGACTCCTCATATGAGGCACTCTCATGCACTTGCTCTAAATTGATAACAAAATATTTGTTTAAGGATGATAAGGTATTGAGAAAAAAAATGTGTGAGGTTTATTACAAGAATTAAAGACATTACTGGGGCAAACAAAATGATCACTGGTAGAAGACCACATTATGATGAAATACATAATTTTGAAGCTAAGTGCGTGGTTTATTCACTCTTGTAGATCTCTTAACGGATGCATCTATAGAGGGCATAGGAGTATTTAACGGTGAATGAAGGTTTGTAGTGGTATTGTTTTGTGAAGGGGAAGGTTTAGAAAAGGCTTGATCTTCTGCTATGATAGGAACAAAACTACTGTGCGCAGTAGAAAAAAAAAGTCAGAATTTGATGGTCGTGAGGTATAGAGAAAAATGTTATCACAGAAGCAACATCTCTTTAGGTAAAAACTTGATGATTATTAAGGGAGAGAACCTTCATGCCTCAGAAACACAAAGGACATAACTCTACGTTGAAATTTGTTTATGCCTTTCTGGTATCTAAAAGTTTTTAAATGGTTATAAATTGGTGTACTGTAAAAGAGAAGTTGAAATGGGGTCAAACCATGTAAAACTTTGAAAGGAAATTTATTTATTAGGTAAATGGCAGTAAGAACACAATCTCCCCAATATTTTACGGGCTAAATGGGATTGAAATCCTGAGGGCTTTAAAGTTTCAAGGAGATGTTTAAGTTTCCTTTTAACCACCTCATTTTGTTAAGGGGTTCCAACACAATTGGTTTGGTGGCAAATTCCATTTTGCAAGAAGAAATCAATGGCTTCTTTGCACTTCCCAAGTTTAAAAGCATTATCTGATATTATAGTATGAATTTTGGTTTGAAATTGTGTTTCAATCATGGTTATAAAGGCTTTAATATGGTCCAAGATGTTGTTTTTGGAGCTGAGAAAATGTGTCCAAGTGGCTCTACGGAAATCATCCACGGTAACCAGAAAATACTTGTATCGATTACAAGTTGAGATATGATA
Source organism: Erythroxylum areolatum (assembly GCA_024520975.1). NCBI lineage: Eukaryota > Viridiplantae > Streptophyta > Magnoliopsida > Malpighiales > Erythroxylaceae > Erythroxylum > Erythroxylum areolatum. The sequence continues at coordinate 84,102,697 of JANIJH010000225.1, read as the reverse complement.
AGGTCCTAACAAGTCAATATAAATAAGCTTAAAGGTGTGCTTGTTATGAATTTGGCTTTGAGGAAAAGGTAATCTATGTTGTTTGGCTTTGGGACAAATATCACAAGGACAAAAGTCATTAACATCAATAGTATGACAATTAATAGGCAAAAGCTGAATTTTATTGTAACATTAGTGGCCTAATGTTAGTGTCTTTATTTTCTATCTTTTTGTGAGTTAATTTTCTTTGTTCTTAAAGTTTGAAGTTATATTTAATGGAAATTAATCTTTTTTTTGTCAAGGTGTATTTTGAATCCAAACAAAAAGAATTGTGAAGGTTTTGGGATAAAAAGAGCTGAACCAGACATTGAACCTAGCTAGACATAGCCTCGTGCAATGATACCTAATAGACGAAAGCACACATTAGCTGGAATGAATGAAACGTAATCATTGGGCCAACATAAGCACAACGGAGACCAAAATGCAACAATCATAAGGCATGAAATGCAGCAGGTTAGAAGCATAAAGCAAATGACATAGCGCAAAAGTGAAATGCAAAAATAGAGAAGTGTGAGTTTGAAGGGCGTGAACAGTACCAGTGGATCAATATTTTATTCATAAAGCCACTCAGCCCAAAACGTAGACGTTTAGAAAGAAGGTTTCAAGTGAGGCGTGAACAGTGAGGTGTCTACTGATACTTATTTGTCACATCAGCTACACTAATGAGGACAAGAAAAATAGAAAGCTTACAGCAGAAGGGTGGTTCTTATTCCAAAGGATGAGCAGCCTGTCTCTATGTCTCAATTTCGTCCTATCAGCTTATGTAACGTGAGTTACAAGATCCTCACCAAGGTGATTGTCCAACGTATTAGACCTCTTCTGGATTCTCTTATCCATCCTATGCAAGGGGCTTTTATTACAAGGCGAACTGCTGCTGAGCATATCATCTTGGCCAAAGAGGTGGTTCATACCATACGGAAATCAAAAAAGAAGGAAGGCTACTTAGCTATGAAGGTTGATCTGGCTAAAGCTTATGACCGAGTTGATTGGCGATTCCTGCGACAAACCTTGCTTGATTTCAACTTTCCATTGCGCCTCATTTCTCTTATTATGTCATGTGTTTCTAGTTCACGCCTATCCATTTTATGGAATGGTGCATGCCTCCCAGAATTTAAACCTAAGCGTGGGTTGCGACAAGGGGACCCCTTATCTCCATACCTTTTTGTTCTCTGTATGGAGAAACTCTCTATGCTCATTTCGCACAGAGTTATGTCTCATCAATGGAAACCTGTCAAGTTATCTGGGGACAGTCCAGCTATCTCCCATCTCCTCTTTGCGGATGATGTGCTCTTATTTTCCCATGCCACTGTCCGGGGGTGTCGGGTGGTATTAAATACCATTCAACAGTTTTGTGCTTGCTCTGGGATGCAGATTAATAAGCAGAAGTCTAAAACTTTTATTTCCCCCCATGTTAATAGGCGCCACCGAGAGACGTTAAGACATCAACTACACTTAACCTTTACTTTGGACCTAGGGACCTATCTTGGAGTGCCCCTGAGTGGGACCAACACAAAGCATGCTTCTCAGCTTCTTTTGACTAAAATTCAAAATCGTTTGCAAGGATGGAAAGCCAAATTGCTAAACAAGGCTGGTCGTCTCACTTTAGTTAAATCTACGCTATCTACAATACCTCTCTACACTATGCAAACTTGTTGGTTGCCAATTGGCACTTGTGATATGATTGATAAGCATTGTCGTGACTTCCTTTGGCGGTCTTCTAGTACAGGTCGTGGTTTCCATTGTTTAAAGTGGGAGGCAGTTTGCAGCCCTAAAGAAGTAGGTGGATTGGGTATTCGAATGGCCAGAGAAAACAATATTGCCATGCTAGGAAAGTTGGTGTGGTCTCTTGTCCAAAATGTTTCAAAGCCTTGGGTTGATGCCTTGCGGGGTAAGTATCTGCGTACTGCCACTCTTCTGCATAGTACAATACCCCCTACTGCTTCTCTAAGCTGGAAAGCCATACAGAAAGCTCTTCCCTACCTAAAGGATGGTTTTACTTGGCGAATTGGTAATGGAGAACTTATTTCTCTATGGAATGACAAATGGGTTGGTGAGTTCCCTCTTCGAGAGCAAGTCCCTTATATTGATAATCGTGATCTCCATCTTTCACTTAATGACCTCTTTGATGGAAATGGAGACTGGCAACTTTCCTGCTTTCATACACCTTTGGGAAGGGATTTAAAGAGAAGCATCCTTGCTGCTCTGGTGCCGCGTGATACAATGATCAACGATACGTTGATTTGGGGAGAGACCATGTCGGGTAGCTATATTGTGAAATCGAGGTATGCATACATTTCTCGGGTCCCTTATCCTACTGACCCTCGCAAGCAGTGGTCCAGAATTTGGACACTAAATATCCCTCAGAAATTTCGCTTCTTCTTGTGGCAGATTCGGTGGCACCGACTTCCTACTAACATGATACGTTTCGAGCGTGGTATGACCACTTCACCTCTATGTTTCCGATGTGGTCAACACATGGAAACTATTATTCATGCCTTTCGTGATTGTCCTTGGGCGCGACAGGTGTGGTTCCACATCCTTGGCAATCCACCTATCTCATTTTTTGCTACTAACCTTGATGAGTGGGTATCTTCTTA
>JANIJH010000225.1:83833959-83844282 GCA_024520975.1 Erythroxylum areolatum | reverse complement strand
TAATTAGAATATAATAAAGATATATATAAACTAAAATGGATAAGATATAAAAAAGCTAAATTAAATAAACTACAACTATACAATACGACAATGAACTATTTTGTAATTTTTAAAAAATTTAGGGACTATTTTATAAATTTAAAAAATAACTTGAAACAGTACCCGGTATTAATCGGTACCGGTACAGTATCGTACCAGAACCCAATCCGGTACCAAGTCCGATACGGTATTCATAACATTGCCTGATGGTTTCATTAATCTTGAGTTTGTTGAGGGAGTTGAAGCTTTTATTCATTATGCATGTTCTCAACCTGCATATATGGATGACCCAAAGATCAAATGTCTATGTAAAAAGTGCAAGCACATTCGTTTCTTTCCTATTAATGAAGTTAATGGGCATTTGGTAAGAAAATGGTTTGTCCCCAATTATTTTGAGTGGATACGATATGGGAAACCATTGATTTGTAGCACCTCAAAGGGTAATCGATACAATCGTCTGTGAACTTAAATGAGTTTGACGGGAGATTAGACTTAGAACAAATAATGTGGATGGAAATACAAATCCTTATATGCAAATGTTTTATAATGCAGTCGGTTCTACCTTTCAAGAAAATATAGAAAATCTTGAAAAAGAACCAAACCCACATGCAAAACATTTTGTTGACTTACTACAACCAGCTGACCAAGAATTATGGCCAAATTGTGAGACAATGACTTAATTGTCTTTAGTTGCTCGAATATTGAACATAAAGTCTGAAGGGCATATTTTGAACCATAGTTTTGATAAAATTCTTAAATGGTATAATGAATCATTGCCTCCTGATCATACAATAGTTGATAGTTTTTACAATATCAAGAACCTTATTAGGGGTTTTGGTTTGCCTATTGAAAAGATTAATTATTGCAAATTAGGATGTATGTTGTATTGGGGAAATAATGTGTAATTACAAGATTGCAAATTTTGTGGTTAATTTAGGTTAAAGCCTAGAAAGCATTTTATGAAACAGAAATAAGTAGCCTAGAAGTGGATGTATTATTTCCTGCTAACTTCGAAACTTCAAAGACTATATGCTTCTGATGTATGGCATAATGAGCACAAACAAGAAGATGGAATAATGAGTCATCTATCAGATGCACTAGCATGGAACCATTTTGATGACACCCATTTTGAGTTTGTAGCTAAAAGTCGAAATGTTAGGTTGGGATTGTCAACTGATGGATTCCAACCTTTTGGTCAATCCAGCCAGTAATATTCGTCATGACCAATCATAATTACTCCTTATAATTTGCCTCCATGGATGTGTATGAAAGACACTTATATGTTCTTGGCAGTGATTGTGCTAGGGCCTAAAAATTCAAAGCATAAAATTGATATATTCTTACAACTATTGATATATGAATTGCAACATCTTTGGGAATATGGTATTCAGACATATGATATATCTCTGAAATAGAATTTTGTGTTGAGAGTAACTTTGATGTGGACCATTAGTGATTTTTTAGCATATGTCATCTTGTCTAGACGGAGCACAACAGGAAAATTAGCTTGTCCTTATTGAGACAATGATTGTGATGCCTTTTATCTTCCAAATAGGGGCAAAACATGTTGGTTTGACAATCATAGGAAATTTTTTTCCTCCAGATCATCCATTTAGATGCAATAAATAAAAGTTCATTAAGAATAGGATGGTAAAAATACCTCCTCCCCCTCACAAAGCTGGTGAAGAGATTTTGCAAGAGGTTGAGGAATTACACTTGCTGAAAGTTACAGAATTTGAAGCTGATGAAGTAAATATAAGCATTAGTAAAAACTTTGGTTGGAGAAAACAAAGCATTTTTTGGGATTTGCCATATTGGAAAACTAATTTGATACGTCATAATTTAGATGTGATGCATATTGAAAAAATATTTTTGACCATTTGTCAAATACCATAATAAACATTGAAAGAAGGACAAAAGACAAAGCAAAATCATGAGTTGATTTACAACTTTTTTGTAGAAGGAATGAGTTACATAAAGATCTTCGCACCGATAAATATCCGAAAGCATATTACACTTTGGACAAAAAAACTAAAGGAAATTTTGTATGAATGGTTGAAAAGTCTAAAGTTTCCTAATAGTCATATTTCAAACTTGGCAAGGTGTGTGGACATGAGGAAGTTCAAATTATTTAGGATAAAAAGTCATGATTGTCATGTGTTTATACAAAGGCTAATTCTAATTGCATTTCGGGATTTGCTACCAAATAAGGTTTGGGGACTAATAACAGAATTAAGTTTTTTTTTTCAAAAGTTTAACATCATCTAAAATCAAGTTGGTTGAAATGGAAAAACTAGAAAGGGAAATTCTAGTAATTTTGTGCAAGTTAGAAGGAATTTTTTCTCCAAGCTTCTGTAACTGTATGGAGCATCTACCTGTGCATTTAACGCACTAGACAAAACTAGTTGGTCCTGTTCAATATTAATGGATGTATCCGTTTGAGAGATAATGCAACAAAAATGATTGTAATTGAAGTAATAACATGTTTTGACAACTAAATTGTAATAACCCTATCCGCTAATATAGGTATTTGCATCACTTGAAGAAAAATGCAAAAAATAAGGCTAGATTGAAGGTTCGATATGTAATGCTTATTTAGTAGAGGAAGCTAGTACATTTTGTTCATATTATTTTGAGTCGCATGTTCACATAACAGAAAGAAAAGTTCCTCGTAATGATGATGGGGGAGGAATGAGTGATGCTGATGGTAACTTATTCATTTTCACATATCTTGGATGAACATATAGACGTTCAACAAGAAGAATGTTAATAGAGGAAGAAATTGAGGCTAGTCATGGTTATATTTTATTGAACTATCAAGAGGTTCAACCTTTCGTGCAATAAGTTGAAATTGATTATTTGAGTTTTGAAATTTAGTGTTGTTCATAACTAAAATACATAATAATGCTTTTAGATTATACGAGGAATTGTTACATGAGCTAATGTCAGACAAAACATAGGATGATATCAATAAAGAAGTTAGAAGATACTTTCCTCGATGGTTCGAAAAATATGTAAGTTTTCACTTACAAATATTGAAATGATTTAATTATAAGATTTAAGTGTTCAAATGACATTATACTCTTTGATGTGATAATTTCTTTTATGTAGGCCTTAGAAAATCCAATATAGGACAAGTTTATATGTAATCTTGCAAAGGGACCTCTACGAACTGTTAAATCGTATCCGGTGTATTTCGTTAATGGATACAAATATTATACAGAATATCATGGTTATAACATGACAATAATAAATAGTAGAGTTTGCATACAAGGAGAATTGATGGATTACTATGGTAAAATTATTGAGATACCTGAAATTGAGTACCCTACATTTCTAATAAAGCAAAGTATGATATTTAAGTGTGACTGGTTTAATCTAACTCTAAATATTGGCACAAAAGTGCATAGCTAATACAATCTAGTTGAAATCAATAACTGAAGAAGATTGAGACAATTTGAACCTTTTGTGATGGCAATGCAAGCGATTCAGGTGTATTATGTCCCTTTTCCCAGCTTACGATGAGATAAGTCAGACTGATTAGCCGTTTGCAAAGTTAAACCTAGAGGTGTTTCTGAATCACGTGGAAAAGGAGAACAGAGATTTGAAACTGAAGCATTTTAGGAACATGTTTATGAAATAAATGCATCTGTCACATATGACGATAATGAACTTTTGAATGATCCATCTAATGAATATGTTAAAATTTCATCTGGAGAGGATGACGAGAACCAGAGATCCGAAGAGGAGCTTGAGTGTGATTCTTATTCTTCAGAAAAAGAAGATGATTGTAATTTACAATTAAGTGATGATAACAATTAATTTGTGATTGTAATTGAATATTGTATTCAACAAATCAATTATTTCCTTTTTAGTATATTGTGTAAAATATTGAATTCAAATTCTTATATTTGTAGAAAATTCAATCAAATATTACTAAGTGATGTTTAGAGTGGATAGATTAATTCATATGATTGGGCACACTGAAGATGTACAAGTGTTAAACTGGACTACTTTCACTTATCATCGAATCTGGAGTTGAACATATTATCATTTTATTCTAAATCGACATTTGCAGAATATACCTCTTAACATTATTAATCAAGGAATGCCAACATAGCAACTAGTTCCGGATAGTACTAATTCATTCCATTGGGAAGAGTGTGGCAAAATTGTCCCTATTGAAGGAATAAACAATGCAAAAAAATATCCACTTCATACACTCATGATCGTTTGCCTTTCATGGTCAATCTTCCGCTTCAAGGTGTTTAGTATTACCTGAACAATGTCACTTTTCTTATTATATACATCTCATTTCTTTTTATGAAGCTATTATATATATTCACATTTGATGGTATATACTACATATTGTTTTAAGCTTCTTTGAATCTTGAAGATGACATGTATGCCTATGGAGGTGGGAGCAATGTCACAATGGTCCGTAAAGGATTAGGGAAATCTCATGTCTTCAAAAATTAGTCAACTCCATAAACTTCATCTAGATATTCAAGTATGCGTGTCACTCCAAATTTAGTTCGTTTAACGGTTTCCTAATCTGACAATATCTAAGTTCTATACTGATTGTGCTTTAGGTAAACCGTTTCGTACTGACAGTTCATCTGAAGAGTTTGTCTTCCATACTAAATCTGACAGCTTATTCACTGTATCCTCTACAAGTTTAGCTATAGCGGAAATGTTATTGCAAGAAGGTGTTAAAAACCCTACACCTAAGGGAAGAACTATCACTGTTTCAATTGGTGCATTCGAACATGCCAAAATCCTTCTAACCTTCTAGTTCAAAGTTTGTACTTGAATATTATATTCAACAAATCACCTTATTTCCTTTTCAATATAATGTGTAAAATATTGAATTCAAATTCTTATATTTCTAGATAATTCATTAAAAAATCCATGTCAGGTAGAAATATGCCACCAAACAGACAGCGTGATATAATGAGACCCAGGTTCAAATAACGATTTGGAGGTACTTACTATCAAGGTGAACCATCACATTCTGCAACTGCAACTAAATCACCTCCTCCCCCTCTAGCTACTACAATTGTAGACGACGCATAACCTGATGCTACACCATTCACCATTCCTACATCATCTACTACCCCTATAGCGGATGAAGGAGACGGTCGTCAACCTAGAGCTGAGGGACCTGATAGAAGAACTTATATAACAATTGTCAATAATTTGTAAGTGAAATTACATGAAACACTATATTTTTATAATTAAGTTCTATGTTTAAATTTTTGCAAATGGTCTAAAATTATTTGTTTTTATATTAGGTTAATTTCGTTTGGACCGTGCTTTAGAAACATGACATCTAAATTTAAGGAGAAGATTGATCTTGAAAGTTATGTATGGAAGAATATCTCTATGGCCACAAAGGAATTTTACTTTCAGGAGTTTAAGGTACGATAACAAAAAAAAATTCTTTTTTTAATTAATTTTTATACATTAATTAGGTAAATATTATTACATTGTAAGTATTTATCGAATTTTTCCTTTTATTTTAGAAAGAATTTTTTTGGGATTCTGAATTTGACAGGATCATACATAAAATATGGGAGAGACGAGCACGTAAATGTTATTGTGACTTTATTGATGCAATACACATGGCTGGTGTAAGACCACCTATATTTCTAAGCAAATATGGAGTCGTTGGCAACAGTATTGGACATCACGTAAGGTAATGTCCATTTCAGAGCATAACTCTACCAATAGATGTAGAGGACCAGGGGGAGAGAGTCTTCCCGTACATACGGGAGGATCTATTACCCACTACGAGCATGCAGAGAGACTTATAAGCATCTAAACTTTACACTTATATTCTAATTTTTTTACTTTGCTATATTTCAATTTAAATTGATATGTGAATTTTGGAATTAAAATATGTATATTATAGATAATGATAACGATATAAATGTTTGGTGTCATATATGGTTGTGTTGAGTTATTTTCTTTATTCAATAGGGGGTAAATGTCATAAAAATAGAGGAAACTCTGTCGAAATTTTTATAAATTCTAGTTCACTTATAATATTTTATTCTTATGCAAGAAAAGTCTATGGGCATGAGGCCTATATCCCGTTAATTCTTTTTGCATACTTATATTAAGAAGCATGATGGTGTGACATTCGTCAACACCTGATGTAGAGAACTTAATGTTTATGAAATTTCTGCTTTAATATTAATTATTAATAGTTATCACTTGCTAATTTAAACATTGCCTCCTAATAGGACCAAATACAAGAAAGCATTCATCAACAATCTCAGCACAAACAAGTTATTGATGAGAGTCAGACATATCTTGACGCAGTAGGTAGTAGGGACTATCGTGGAAGGATCTTCCAATTAGATTCATTTGTGAAAGCATGTTATTCACAATCTTCCATGTCTAGCATAATATTATCTAGTAGACAGTCGACAACCAATGAAGTCAATAAGCTTCGGATCACAGTGCAGACATTATTGGAGTACATCGCTCAGCTGAGATATGAGGTGGATGAGTTGAAGGGGAGGGGTAGCACCTCAGACCATCCGCGGTCACCAGGATAATAAGATTGTTGCAGTCATTTGGTTTGAATTACAAAGACTTAGTATGTACAATTTAATGTTTTTATTATCAATTAAGATAATTTTAACTTTATATCATCAATCAACTTTTTGTTTAAATAAATTATATATATAAACAAATCAAAATAGTACGCACAGATAATTCACAATTGTTGAATTATGCATTAATCATAAGATCATAAAATAAAATTTAATGTAAAATTTAAAAAATTAAAAATTATTTACGGCTGAAAATACAAGTACGTCTGTAAAATCTAGTATATTTACCGATGGAACACTACAAATCGTCGATAAAATGTAAGATATTTACCGACGAAACAAAGAGTAGCCGTTGATAATATTGACAGTCGTCGCCAACTTTACCGTCAAAATTTGTTAACTATCGGTATACTCATCGACGATCTTTCATAACCGTCGATAATGTTACCGATGGAATAACCAATATCGTTGACAAATATTCCGACAAAAAAAATCTGTAGGTAAATTTACTGACGGTCGCAGCCAACCTGTTGGTATATTCACCGACAGTTACACAAAATGTCCGTCGGTAATATCCGTCGCTAAATGACGTTTTTCTTGTAGTGTTTCCCATTTTTTCAAAGTTATTTTAATTAGTTATTTTATTTACTTCAACTTTTATAATTATAGTGAATTTTTAATTTTGTTTTTAAAATAAAAATATTTTTATTACTAATAATAATTATAAATTAAATAAAACTTAGAAATAAATTATTTTTATTTAAATTTATTTTAATATTTTAAACAATATTTATTAATAAAGTATTAATAAAATATTCTATTTTTAAAATAAATAATTTAAAAAAATATTAACGGTACAATACCGTACCAGAATCCAATCTGGTACGACATTCGTAACATTGCATGGGAGTGGCAATGAGTCTGATAGGTTAATCTGATCTTCTCAATATAATACATAGCCCAAACTCTATTACATACCCAGGATCATACATGAAAGGGTAAAAACGAAGCAAATGCGAAATACCTGATTTTAGGTCCATTTTGAGTTTTGTAGTAGTTTCCAATGCCTAAACGAGCTCTGATCCTCCCAGAATAGTTGAGGAAGTTGTTCACCGATGCTAGGTCTAGTCCTTTCTACAGTTTTCTCAATACGAAAGCTCTCTTAACGGGTCAGAGAACTGTATGTTTGCGATTGATATGAGCAACTGCAGGAGACCTTTTATATAGCTTCCATATCAGGCTTTCCCATCACAAGGCCAATATGAACCGGGTCTACACTAAAAGAGAACCATTTTCACCCAGACTTCGACCCATTAATTTAGATCATTTATTGAGTCATTTTATTATCTTTAATTGAATCAAATTACGTTACTTAATCGATAATTTATTAAAAGCCAAAATCACAATTAATAATTGTCCACTTAATGGGAAAAAGACAAAATTTTCCTTAAGGACAAAAATCTCTAACAATCTCCCCCTTAGACAATTATTAATTATAGGTTTTTGTCAAGTTCAAAACAGTTTAAAATTTTAGTTAAGTTATGCTACTGTATTGGTAACAAATTTAAAAAACATTTGATCCAAAGGTAATAAAATTCCTACATTCTGTCCTGTAAGGCTTTTGATACCGAAAATATCAAGCAGATGTGTCAAGTATGATACAGGTCCAATATAATCATAAATATCTAATACCTTATTAACATGAACGAGAAAATGGAGTGTGGCAAAGTAAGATGATACCTATATGATCTAAAATGTATCATCTTCATCTGTAGGTCTCGATTTCTCCAACTTTATGTTAAATAGCATGTGCTAAACTGTAGTAGAAAAATCCTGTTTTCTCACCGAATGCTAAACAACATTAGGGAAAATCTTTATGTTCTCCAACTGAATGTAAACTGCATTAGAGAACCTTTATGAGATTAAAACCTTATATCCCTCTATGTCATATGAAACTTTAAGGATATCCATATAAACTTTATGTTTTTAACGACATAGACTCAAGGTTAATCTTTATAAATGCCTAATGACCTTTAAAATGCTTAAGATCAACACAAATCTTAAGACTTCGATATGTATTATGATTATATACAAAAAAATAGTTATTACTGAGGATAAAAGAAAATGATCATCTTTATTAATAAATAACCATAATGTCATAATACATCAAAATGTACAAAATTTTAAGGAGCAAATATAGTGATCCTTAACTACTATTGTCTAAGGACTTCAACACACCCATACTGTATACATGTTGACAAACACTAATGGGCGAAGTCCTTTAGTTAAAGGATCAGCTAACATCTCCGCAATCCTGATGTGCTCCACTTCAACATCACCCTTCTGAATCAACTCCTTTATAGTCAAGTATTTGACCTCTAAATGCTTAGACCTTGTGATATTCTTGTTGTTGTTACTGAATAATACTGCAGCAAGATTATCACAGTACAACTGAATAGGTCTAGCTATCAAATCCACCATATACAACTCAGAAATCAAGTTTCTGAGCCAAACTGCCTGTGTAGCAGCTCCATAACATGTAACAAACTCTGCATGCATGGTTGACAAAGTTACCAGTGTCTGCTTGACACTCTTCCATGATACTGCACCATCTGCCATCAGAAAATATACCCCAATGTGGATTTGCAATCATCCAGACACATAGCAAATTTGGAGTTTGTATACCCTGCGAGGTTTAAGTTATTGACTTTCTTGTATGTCAACTTATAATCCTTTGTACCCTTTAAGTATCTCAACACTCGTTTAAATGCATTCCAATGGTCCATACTTGGGTTGGTCAGATATCAACCCAGCAGTCTGACAATAAATGCAATGTTCGGTCCAGTGCATACCTAGGCATAAATCAGGCTACCTATTGTATTAGAGTACAGGACATTCCTCATAGCCTATCTCTCAACTTCATTCTTTGGACAATATGCCAAAGATAATATCTCACTATGAGAGATAGGTGCTACAAAAGGTTTACAATAACCTTTGTAGCATTCGCTCAATGTATGCTCTTTGTAAGAAGCTCAAGGAGTGTTGAGATCTGTCCCGAAAAATCTTCCTGCCTAGGATAAAAGATGCTTCACCTAAATCCTACATGTCAAAATGTTTGGACAAAAGTTACTTTACTTTATGCAATATGGTCAAATCATTTGACACGAGCAAGATATCATCGACATACAATAGTATGAAGATGACTTTGCTCCCCTTGACCTTATAGTATAAGCATCTTTCAATTTTGTTCTCCACAAAGCCAAACGAGGTCAAAACCTCATCAAACTTTAAGTACCATTGTCTGGAAGCTTGCTTCAAACCATATATTGATTTATTCAACTTATAGAATTTGTCAGCTGCATCTTGATCCTAAAAACCTTCAGGTTGCTCCATATGGATCTCCTCATAAAGGTCACCATTTAGAAAAGTGGTTTTAACGTCCATCTGATGTAGTTTCATGTCATAATGGGCTACTATTTCTATAATCACTCTAAATGCATCCTTCGCGGATACAGGAGAGAAGGTGTTGGACCCCGAATTTTTGATGAAAATTAGAAATATAAAAATGAATTTTAAATGAGAAAGAATTGGTGAGAATGATTATGAATTTAAGGAAATTTGATGAAATTAAGAAAAATTTATGAGAAATGAAGCTAAATAGCAAGAAGTAAAGAGAGAAAGTGTGAAAATATGAGAAATTATGAAATAGTTGACTTTTTGG
>JANIJH010000225.1:83773184-83790434 GCA_024520975.1 Erythroxylum areolatum | reverse complement strand
CCTGTCCCGTACTGGTTCTGGGTTTTTCGCCATGCTCCTTTGTTGCTGGCTTTGGAAAATCTGATCTTGGTTTCAACTCTTGTTCCTTTGCTGCCACGCCCGATCCGATACCTATTGATGCTTCGTCGCCATCCCCTGCTGCTGATGGATTAAGTATATGTCTCTGAGTGGCTTCTTTCCTGATGGCAGCATAGGCAGCCTCGACTAAAGGTAATGATTCCTCTTTTAATAAATCCCTCTTTACATTGTCAAATCTGACGTCGATACCTGCCAGGAATTGATATAGACGATTCTTTTGTTTAATCCTGTTGAAAGTGGTGATGTCTATAGCACACACCATTGGATTGGGTTGGCAAATATCTATTTCACGCCAAATTCCCTGGAAAATGCTATGGTATTTTTCTAGTGGCAGACTGCCTTGTTGATGCTTGTTTGCTTGTGTAATCAGTTCAAAGATCTGTAGGTTTCCTTCTCCGCTCTGATATGTGGCCTGTAATCCTCGCCACAACTCTCTGGAATTTGGATATTCAATGTACTGACTTACCAAGTCATGTCCAACGTTTTCAATGATCCAAGTGAACACTTGCAAATCTGTTTGCCTCCATTTGGCATATTTCGGATCAGTTATTTCTGGAATTTTGGACTCTCCGATGATGTACTCCAATTTTCCCCTTGCCCCAATGGCCAATTCCATCAAGTGTGACCACAGGGAGTAGTTTGAATCATTAAGCTTGACAGCTATTGTAACAGATTGGTTGTTTTATGATTCAGGTTTCGAATGTTGGTTTAAAAGGGTTGCAATTTGTTCTGACAGGGCTTCTGTGGCTTCTGAGAATGCCTGATGACGAGTGCTGGCATCTTCACTCATGATTTTGGTTGGGTAAACACAAGGCAGAAGATGTCACAGTGATCGACCCTAGAATCGACATTGCTCTGATACCATATTAAGCGACCATTTCATCATAATAGCTTAAGCTGTTATGTGAGGTCAACTTAATTGATTTTATATATTCGCATTCTCTTCCTCTCTCGTTGATCCCTCCAAGTTGTTGTTATTGCTCTTGGTCGGAGCAAAATTGAAGAAAAAATGGTACCGATTCGTGACCGGAAGGTTCGAGTCGTGGCCAAATTGAGGGGCTCTTTGGCTAAGGAAGCTGAGTCTAGCAAAGAGGGTTCGGTGTCGTGGCTCTCCGTTTATAAGCCCAAAGGAGAAGATTCTGAAACCGTAACCGTCACACTCGTGGAGCAATCGCTTAGTCGAAGAGAGTGTTACGAGGTAGATTTCTGCTATGAGCAAAACCAAGGCAATGATGTGATATATTCAAGAGAAGTAAAGCCTCTGATATCTAGAGTTTTTGAGGGTCATAACGCCATTGTTATAGCTTGTGGAGCGAGAGGTAGTGGGAAATCCTACATGATTTATGGTACGGAGGAGGAGCTCGGTATAGCGGGATTAGCTATGATTGAAGTACTTTCAATGGCTGAGGAAAAAGGAAAGTTGGTGTCTATGTCGTTCTATGAGATTGTTCAAGATCGTGTTTATGATATGCTAGATCAAAAGCGACAGGAAGTTTCAATTTTGGAAGCTCATGGGAAAATTCAACTTAAAGGGCTTTCTCAGGTTCGAGTGGCTTTCATGGCTAAATTTCAGAAGTTATATTGTGGTGATCGTGGTGGTATGCGTAGACTGGATCAAAAGATAGCTGCCGAGCTTCCAAGTAGGAGCCACAAAGGATTGATTATATACATATCATCCTGTGGTGAAAACGGGAATGATGTGGTAGTAGGGAAGATGAATTTTGTTGATTTGGCTGGTTATGAGGATGCAAGAAGGAAGAGCAGAGATGGACAAACTTGTGTTGATAACATCAAGATGATCAACAAGTCCATATATGCCTTACAGAATGTTGTTTATTCTTTGAAGGCAAATGAAGTCCATGTACCATACCGGGAAAGTAAGCTCACTCGCCTGCTGCAAGGTTCCCTTGGTGGAACAAACAGAATTTTGTTGGTCTCTTGCTTGAATCCATCATTTTGCCAAGACTCCCTCTACATGTTGAGTTTAGCTTCTCGTTGCGGTCAAGGCAGTAGTCGGGCCATCTCAGACTCAACTAAGAAAATTAATAGGTCAGTCAGAAATATGGCGAGTGCTTCACATAAGAGCCGGTTACATGGAAGTAGTTCCAACATTTCTAAGAAACAAGCTGTGCGCAGCATGCCATTTCTTGAAAAGAAAGCTGCTACCAATGGTTCGGCATTGAAAACTAGGAAATTGTTTGACAAAACAGGCCAGCTAAAATCTGAGAAGATGAGCTCCTTGGACAATGATTTGGCAACTGAACATTTTACGCATGAAGAGGAAATGACTTCGAATACTGCCAAACAAGCATTACCTCTGAAAGCTAAAGGTTCATCACCATTAGTGCTACAGGACTCAAAATCTACATCTTTCTCGGAAGCTCTGATACCATGTTAGACTAGGGTAAAAGGAGGCATTGTAACAAATATGGTTTTCTTTTCATTAAATTTATGTATTGTTACAACGTTGGTCTTATAGACCTGATTCTGGAGAAGATAAGGGAGAATCAACAAGAATTGGGGAAAGGATTGATCCTATAATTAACAGAATCAATCCTTTCCCTATTTCTACATGTGAACATTATCAATATATATCAATACATATCATTTCTTTTTTAACACTTGAGTGTTTAATATCGTTGTCTCATGTTTATTCTAAACCATGTTTAGTTTTTAAAATTTTGCAGAAATTGTTGAGGCTGTCTCTTGTTTATTTTGATACATGTTTAGCATTTAATACTTTGTAGAAATTGTTGTGATTGATGTCACTTATATATAATTACATTTAGTGATGGAAGGTTTGAATAATATAAACGATTTCAATGATTGTGTGAAAATAGATGAAAAAATGGGATATAGAATGATACCATAGAGATATATTTAATCTCCTTGATGGTTGAAGAAGTAAAGAAGGAAAATCGAATAACTACTACCTTTTTCAAACTTGGTTGGAAGAATATTAAGGCATGGCTTCAAACAAAATTCAATAAGGAGTATACTAATATTCAATTGAATAATAAATATAATGGATTAAGAGCTAGATTGAAGAATTTTAAGAACTTAGTGTCTGTTTGGATGGGCTTATACCAGTAGAGCTATTTTTAGAAGAGCTTTTCTAAGAAGTCAGTTAACTGTTTGGCTGTCAATTAAAAAACAGTTTTTTTGAAAGAGCTTCATACAGTTGACTGTTTGACAACATAAAAATAAAAAGCAATTTTATTAATTTTGACTATATTTTTATTTTCTAATAAAAATTATTTATCCATATAAATGTTATTTAAAGTATATTAAACAACATACAATGCACAATATATTAATTATTATATAATTTTAAACCAAATGATACATGAATGAAAATATATCTAACCAAATCTTTCATATGATTATAATATAAGTAAAACTAATATCAAAAATAAATATTAAAAATATAAAAGTTAAATAATATTTATATAAATCCCAAAATAAACATGAAGATGAATTTGTGGGTATTGTGAAAATTATGTATAAAACATAAGGGCAAAAGGGACTAAAAAATAGACTCATTAATTGAAATAAAAAATCTACCTGAAAATTAGGTGCTTTTTTAAGAAGTTTCAAATTTGAATTTCTTAAAAAACTGTATTTTGACTGCCAAAAAAGCTATATCTACTAAAAAGTGCCTTTTTTATTTTACAACCAAACAGTTAATTTTCTTTAAAAAAGTTTTTGCAGCAAAAAAAAAAAGCTTATTTACTCTAAAAAAGCTTAACCAAATAGGCACTTACTCAAAGAAACATAAATTGGCTATAACTCTTTTACTGACGAAGTTAATGTTACAAAGGAATGTTAAGAAAATCTATTTAAGGTAAAATGTGTCTTTGTTTTATTAATGTATCATATTATATAATATTTATTAATATATCATATTATAATATAATATTTATTCTCAATCAAAAAAGAAGAATGATTTACTTGAGAAAAAACTGAGTAAAACATCATTCATTGCATAGAATAGATCTCAAGAGTTTAACATAATGATAGAATGTATGAATTCCTTAGATGAATTTAGCGTTGAAGGTATGCAATATGAAAAAGTTATAAAGATTTTACATAATTATCCACTTTATAGGAATATTTTTATAAAGATGACAGATATAAAGAAGCTGGATTGGATTATGTCGCTTTAGATATATTTTTATGTTATTGCATATCGAATTGTTATTTTTAATTAATTTATGTTTCTTTTTATAAATGATAATACTATTATGTTTTCAAAAATTATAATATAATGAATATCTTGTATTGATTAGAATGACTACAATTAATGTGTAATTTTTAATTATATTTAATTTGCTTATAATTTAATTTTGGTTATAGTGATAATTAATTAATTTAAAAATATAATATATTATACTAAAATTATTAACATAAGAGTACAACTACAAAAACAAAAACATAATAATAAAATCAAACACGTTTTTTATTTCAATTTTTATATTACAATTTCAACAAAGCAAGCTTTTATTTTTTTTAAAAAAACAGAAACTAAAATCAGAAAATAAAAACTAAAAAAAACAGAAGTGAAATATTTCCTGATTATTTCAAATTTAAAAATTATTTATAATATCATTATTTTAAAATATTATTATTTAGATTCAATTTAAATTGCACTCTTAATTATTTTAAATGAATTTGAGCCTAATTCAAGTTACAATCTTAAAGGTTGCGATGTAAGATGACTCAACCAATTGCCATGTTTTGTCAAATGTAGGGACGACAACAAGCATGATCGAGGGCTGGACTTGGAGCAAACGACTATTTTTTAATAAAAAATTTAAAATAATATCGGTTTATTTAAAATAGTCGGATCAATTTAGATTTGATTAGTTGATTTTGGTCAAATAGGGTCGGGTCAGGCTAAAGCTGAACTGTCACCCATAATCAAATGCTTTGATGTGAATATATATTATTGTAGTTGACGGTAAGGCTGCTCTAATTAATTAATGCCTGAGAGTTTCCAAGGTAGCATTTACTCCTCGTGTTTGAACTTGATGCTCCTACAAACAAGTGGGTGAAGAAATAATACATGGCCCCCGCCACCCCTTGGTTTTGGCTTATTTGTGCAAAATCAAATACTGCTAAAAGTCCAAAGTTCTTCGACGAACCAAACGTCCCATTCTTGCTCACTTTTGTTGGGTTGGAGGCCATTTTCCCCTACCATGGTTTTGATCACTTCCCACTATCTCTAGCTTTGTACTTTATCTTTTATCCAATAAACTCGAGTTCAATTCTTGATCTCAACTTTAACTTTGAGACCTTCTACTATAATATAGCCTAAGCCACTCTTTTTACACCATCAATGTTACCTATAAAGTAGCCCAATGGTGAATTCAAGTAATAAAAGATATCATGTCGTTCGAACAGATTTCAAACTTGTGTTGTTATAGTCAAAGCCTAAATAAATTTACTTTAGTATTACTCAAATTAGAGGGCAAATCTTGTAATAACAGGTAAAAATTTATTCTTTGTGATCGTAAGATCATAACAATTTTTTTATAAAAATTACAAAAAATTTGTGTACATTAATGACCTTTCGTTAATTATGACAAAATGGAGAACTTTGTAAAATATACCGAAAAAAAAGTAATACAAAAATTAGTTAAAAAGGTTGAATATAAATATAAATAATTTAAAGAGTTGAATTATGTTTGAACTAAATAAGAAATTCAGTTATTTTTAATTTAAAACCATTTAAATATTCAAATTTATGACCACAAGTAAATATCTATAACCTAATAATTAAACAAAGAAGATTAATTGAAGATAGTTGAAAAAGTTTCCTATTATGTAGATAATTACATAACATAAACAATTTTTTTTGGACATATATTCCTTCTCATTTAGATATTTCAATCAATTTATTTCTCAATCAAAATATAGATAATTCATATTTAATTTAAAGAATTAAGAAAAAGTACGTTCGCATTCTTCTCTAAACGAATAAATTCAATATTATAAAATAAATATACTCACAAAAATTAGTTTAGAGTACATTTTCTGTATGTATATGTGTAAAGTAGAATAAGAAGAGTATGGCCCACCATTTTTGTTTTTTTAAATAGAAGGATTAGAAAGTAGTGAAATGGAGTTGAAAAGGATAAATGATTAAATAGTGCCTTATTTGTGAGGGAACCCCCGGCAACGCTCATAGTTCCCCTTCTTGTGGGGTTTGATGTCGAAGAACATAACTGCAAAATTTAAGGAGAGGTTAGTGTGAAAAGAGACAGCAGCCCTTTTGCCTGCACTTCCTTTGGATTGCCAAAAAAAAAACTAAAATTGGGGGTTAAGTCTTGGCCCCATGTTTTAACTGCTACAATTAGTCTTCATCATTTTTCAATTCAAAGAAATTAACTTTTTAATGAACAGGTGGGGATGACCCTTCGCATCGTTCAATTATTGTCAATTATGTTAAATCATATTATGTCGGCAATAAAATACAAATTTAAATTTAAATTTATTTTTCTTTTTTTTTGGTTTTTGATTTAATCACCATGATTATATTTTTATTAAAAAATAAAAACGTAGATATGTTTTGGTGCATCATGTTTACGGATAGGTCAAAATGACCATAATTTATTTAAATCACCTAACTTTATTAATAATATCAAATAAATAAAATTAATCAATATTACATATATTAACTTTGAATTACAACACTGAAAATTTGATTATTAATTAATATAGGCTAGAAACATGTTTTCAAAATTTTAGACAATGATCCTTTTTAGTTTTCAAAGAAAACTTCAATTTTAGTCCGTTTTGAATTGAATACTCGGATTTAAATTAATAAATTGTTAGTGAATCGATTTGATCAATTTAACTATAAAAATTTAAACGAATAATTTTAGTTTGATTTATTTTAATAATTTACGTTTTTAAATACTAATCAGTTTATTAATTAATCGATTGATTTTTTAAAACTAACAAATTTTTATAAATATATTATTTTTATTTAGCAACTTCATTTTCTAATTAAACTTCACATTTTTTATAAACAAAAATTGTCTCTTAATTCAATCTTATTTCAATTTCTTTTATTTTTTTAATCATTATTACATATCAATTTTATAAAGATTTAATATTAGCTAAAATTTTAAACTTTATTCATTTTATTTTATCAATTTAATTATGAGTCTAATTTTAAAACACTGCTTTTAACTAAGGGTACAGCCCGGCCGGCTCGATTGAGCCGGTATATTTTGGCCTCTTGTCATCCCTATTTTTAACACAAACAATTGGTAAGATATTGCAAAATTTATGCAATAGAAATTCAGCGCTTGGCTTTCAAATTAAGCAATGTTATATGTAACTAATGACATTGATTACAAACTTGCGGTGACCAAAACATATGGAAGCGTTCAACTGTTTAGCACAAAAATATCGAATATCGAATATCGAATAGAGTTTACAATTCTGGTAAACGACATTAAAAGAAGAACAAATGCATATTCTCCAAATTTTGTCCTTAATAGCTAGAATTAGGTGCTAGCATCCTCTTTACGTTCAACTTTAATTTGAGGAATACAGGCAATATTGAGAACATAATTAGATATTATAAATTAAATCATAATTTATAAAATTATTATTATATTCAGAAAAGTTTGATTTGATCACATAAAAAAAAAAAGGAAATGTATAATGGTGGACAGTTTAGGTGAAGCTATTGTTGCTAATGGTCCAGCTCATTTCTTAACATCACTGGCCTGCATTACTTTCTTCCGTTCTTCCGTTAACGTTCTTATTAGTTATTACTCCTCTCTCTTAAGTCTTATCTCTCACTGTTTTTAATTTTCAGAGAATTGCCTAGAAATAAACTCGAACCATAAGTCTGATCTAACGCGTTAACGAGAAGAAAAGAGAGAGAGAGAGAGAGAGAGGGGAAGTTTGAAACTGAGTTAAGGAAACTCCTCCTGCCGAGTCCCCACTGTGAAAAGAAGGAAAAAAAAGATCCAAGTATCAAATAAAGCAAAAACCAAAGAAAAGCAAAGTGGGCAGCGAACCAGAGAAAGAAAAAAGAAAAATGAAGGGCTTTATTGATTTTCAACGAAGAAGATCATGACTACTACTACTACTTCTTCATACTTCTTCTTCTTCTCTGCTGTTTCTTCTTCTCTCGGTCCTCCAATTCCTACGGTATTTTTCTCTGATTCCGTTTCTAACATGCTCACCAACTCTTGCCTTTTCACGTCTCTGATTTCTTTCTCATTCATTCGTGTTCTCTCTGTCTTTTCTTTCTTTAATTTCTATTAATTTTGTTGCGCGTGTTCTGTCGAGAGTTTGAAATAATAATTAAACTAGAAAGAGATTTTCGGTTTGAGTTTCTGGATTTTTTTTTCCCTGTTTGGTTGGTGAGAAAATGTTAGTTGAATTCGCTCGAGTGTTGTTAGCGAGGGCCTAGTGGATTAGTTTGCTTTCTTTCAGGTTCAATTGCTTCTTACGATTTTTTCGTTTTCTTTACCTTTCTCTCTTCTTCTTTTTTTTATGAGTTCCGAGTGATTGTTTGACTTGATGCTTGGTCGGTCACAAAAAGTGTGTTAAAATTAGATTTCCTGTGCTTCATACGCATTGTCTGTAAGTTACGATTGGTTTGTCCTTTTTCGTTGTTTTTTAATTAGTTGAAATGCAGGTTTCACTGAATCACTCTTGTACCTTCTGATTTGTGGGTTTCGGGCTTTTTTTTTTTTTTCCCTCCTAACTCTTTGTTTTGTTTGGAAAGTGTGTTAAAATTAGATTTCCTGTGCTTTATACGCATTGTCTGCAAGTTACGATTGGTTTTTCCTTTTTCTTTGTTTTTTAATTAGTTGAAATGCAGGTTTCACTGAATCACTCTTGTAGCTTGTGATTTGTGGGTTTCGGACTTTTTTTTTCCTCCTAACTCTTTGTTTTGTTTGGTCGGAAACATAAATTGCTTTCTCCTGGATTTCAATCTTGTGGTGTTCTGGATTTTTAGGTCACTTGATTGATCATAACATCATGTTTGATCTTCTAATCCGTTGGTTAGAGAATGTAACGAGGCTGCTATACATGTATTAGCTATAGGAATTGATCAACGAGGCTAAGACTCGAATGCATAAATGTACAAAATTGTATCGTGCTTTTCTTTTTGGACTGTAGACTAGTTTAAAATTTCCGGTGCCTTTTGGGAAAAGTTACTCTACCAAGTCATAGGAGTTGTTTGACAGAATTCAGGTGCTGTTGTCACTCCGGGCTTGTTTACTGAAAGAATCATCCGGATAGGGAACCATTTAAGATTTTGAAACACAAGGTATAGGAACTGGGGAGAAGCAGAAAATGCATCTTCATAACTCAGGCAACTTGGAGATTGATTTCTCTGGCAATATTGAACTGCAATATCGTTAGATGTTTGATAAGATTAGCTGATGGAATCAGAGTTTAAATTTTTTGTTGCTTGTTATGTCATCTTTTTGCCTGCTCCTTAAGAGGATAAACATGCAGTAAATTCTTACTGTAACTGCAAAATGTAACCCTGGTGAAAATTGTTTAAATTTGTACTTTGGTTGTGTGGTGCAAGTTTTTATGTTGCGGAAGATAATATTTTGAGATAACAATGACAATGAACTATAAACTAATTGAATACTTTTTGTCGCTTTTCAGTCCATCAACATGCTTGAATCCTTTATTCAATGAAATATGGGAACCTGGATTGATCTGCCTTCTGAGATTCAAAAGTTTTTGACAGTGCATTTCAGTAGTTGGTGCAATCAAATAAATAGTTAAGCAATTGAGTGTACGGGGTGACTTCCATTTATTATTTTCTGATTATTCTTCGAACGGTAAACAAGGTGAATACGTTACTTGGTAAGAGCCATGGAGCCCACAGGGTGTTGGTTCAACAAACTGAAGTCAAAAGATAAGTTGAAATCAGCCAAAAAGAAGGAAGCCACTGACAATGGGAAGGAGGGGCCAAAAGCACAAGCAGGTGAAGAAGTGCCATCAAATGTAACCAAACAGAGGGTTGCTGCTGCAAAACAGTATATTGAAAACCATTACAAGAAGCAGATGAAGGACCTAGAAGAGCGCAAGGAGCGGTAGCATCTCATACCACCCTTTTTCTCTTTGTTGATTCCTTGGTATCATATAAATTCTTTTAGCAGATTCCTCTGCATAAAATTAGACGTCAAGGGTACGAGTTTAGGATACCTGTTCGTATTATCATGCTATATATCCCACTGAATGTATGCTAATGATGAACATGTTTCTCTTAGGAATATTTAGACTCACATTGGATCTGTTTGGCTACATTTTTAGTATTTGTCTAGCTAAGAGGAATCAAATCTGAAAATGCGCCAATTTATCATGGAACATCCGACAAACTCTGAAGAATAACTTACTGTTTTGAAGTTGATAGACATTTTCCAGACAGGAACTTGAAATTTCTACTATTAGCTATAAATACCAAGTTTGTATTCCGACTTACAATTGACCATTTTGTTGGCTGTCTATAGTTGGTAGTCATTGGTAACTACTGACCTAACTTGCCAGCATGAAGACATCGCATTCTCTGTGGGATGATTTCTGGCAACTGCATAGTGAACCTGTCTTACCACTCTCAAAACTTGCAATTTTACCCATTTCTTCTGCACTCAGATACCCTGAAAATGAGTTTCCAGTTATAGGCTTTGCCAAGTTAGACCTGTTCTCGATAAAAGATAGACTTTTATTATGCTTCTGTTCAATATGGCCTGTTGCTTGTATGATCTGGTTGTTTGGCATTATCTTATTGTTATTTCTTTCTATTTTCGTCATTCTATTAATGGCTTTCATTCCTGTTAATGCAACATTGATGACCCCAATTCTTAAATTTCAGTGTCTAGCAGAGACTGTTCTTGTGGTCATTTGCTTTTCATATTAATTGTTAGTTCTGTTGTTGTGTCAATAGCTATTAAACAGATGATATAAATGAGTTTGGAGAAGTTGGACAAGTGTAACAATGCATATTTTCAAGTTCGATAGAGCATTGATCAGAATTTCATTTGGGCTGGATTGTAACAGAGTTTTACTAGTTGAATTCATTTTCACAACAATTCCATAAGCCATTTATTTTCCTATGCTACCTATCTCTTCATTGGTGAACCATCCTGCTATAACTAAATTTTAGTGTTCCTTCTGCAGAGGGCGTTGGGGGTTAAAAAGTAGTTCATTGAGTTGAAACACAAATAACTTGGTAGGAATAGAATTTACCATCATGAAGTCTTCGAGGAGCAATAATTAGGCCCATATGCAAATCTCTGCATCCAAACATGTGAAATACATATAGATCATTGGTTCCTTAAGATGACTGCTGTTTTCATCTTAATGCTAGAAACATATTTTCAGTGTGATAATTGTGTCAAGATGTTGATAGCAAGCTAGGACATATATTTGGGACTATTTATTGATGCTGATGATTAGTGTCATTTTTTTTATAGGCGCAATGTACTTGAGAAGAAGTTGGCTGATGCTGAGGTCTCTGAGGAAGAGCAAAGTAATTTATTGAAGTACTTAGAGAAGAAGGAAATAGAATACATGCGCCTTCAGAGGCATAAAATGGGTGCTGATGATTTTGAGCTTTTGACAATGATTGGCAAGGGTGCATTCGGAGAGGTAATTAAGCTTTAAATTTGCACTAGATTATTTGGAACATAGTTTGCTAAATTTTTCTTGTTAACCATATTGATATGTTGTCCATTCTTAATATCAAGCCATCCTCTGAAACAAGACATAGACCTGCTAGATACTATTATCTAGAAGTTGGTTGAAAGTATTTCTTCCTCTGGTTCTAGTTATTGAAAATAATGGAGATTCAGTATTTTATTATTTATTTGTTTACATAGAATATTATGTATGTGCTGTAATGGAATAGTTTAGATACTATTTAGGAATATTATGTATTTGTAAGTAGCCCACTATTTCAAGTAGATAAATAACACACTAGAATACCTTTATAGTTTTTATGCCCTTAGCCTTATAGTCGAACCATGTTAAACAATGTGTTGATTCTTTTCTCCACCTTGTTTTTCTTTATTCTACTCTACCAAGATGTCAAATTTTTTTACATGGTATCTCTTTTATTTTAGCTTCATAAAGTATCGGAGTCTTTCATATGGTATTAAAGCAAGGTTTGATTCTAAAGCCCAAACTATCTGACTTAAACAACCACTGGCATTGTTGAAATATATCGTTGGCAATGACGATGTTGTTGAAATCACCACCAGTGTCCTGTTTTTCTTCTCCTCTCTGCCTCACTACTGCTCCTGAAATCTGTCATTGACACTGTTCCTGAAGCTGTTGTTGGTGTCTCATCTTCCTTTTCTTCTCTGTTTCACGACCAACAAACACTGCCACTGACATCACTATCAGTGTCTTCTCTTCATCTCTCTAGTCTACCTCCCACCATTGCTGCAATAAACCATATATGCATCTGTTCTACTTTTTTTCCTTTACCCACTTGTTGTTTTTCCTACCATCATCACAATCTCCGGTACCCTTGTCATCACTGTTGAGTCATCCTTCTAACTCCCAACCTCACCAGTGGCACTAGGCTCTAAAAGCATCCCATCTAGTCTTCTTCATCAAATAGAATGCAAAATGCATTTGGTTATATTTAAAGATGGATAATAGGTTTCACCATCCCCCTAGCCAGAAGCCTGATTTACTCACTTCCTATTACTTTCAATGACGATGTAAGACAATCTCTCCTGCCAAACCTTCCATTCATGGACATTCATAGAAAGAGTCTTCCTGAAAAGCGCTGCTTTTATCCGTTCTCTTTCCACCGTGTACTGTTTACCACCCGCCTCCTCTTGATCATCAATGTTAGTCATTGTCGATGTCACCACTCTCATTGTTGCAACCAATGAACTTGAGCTTGGGTGATCAGCCACTGTCACCATTGTTGAGCAGTGCATTGCTGAGTTTATCAACTTCATATCGTTGGCAGTTACAGGAGCAAAGACATTACCAAGTGTATCATCGTTTTCTACTCTTCTTGTGATAGAGCTTGGCAACAGGGAATGGCCCCCTTTTCTTTTGCTTAATTTCTGGTTTTAATACCTATTAGTTAAAAAAAAGGTTAACAAAAATGAACTGCTTTTGGAAAAAAAAAAAAAGCAAATAAAAGAAGTCTTCATCTACTATTGAAATATTGTTGTCATTAAATGTGCTGTTGTAAGGATTGGAGATCAGCTACATGGGACATATTTCTAAGAACTCACATATAGGTTGAAAATGGAGAGCACATTCACTCACTAACTTGAAGATGTTAAATATTTACTATTTAATATTGTTAATTATATAGGGATTTTCATTGTACGCCATAATCAAATAGTTTAGGTTCTATTTACGACCATTATATATTAGTCTGTATTGTCCTACTAGTATAATTGGTAGGACCAAGTTTGGTTGAGGTTTTTGTATCTGTGGCTATAGGTTTTAACACCGCACCACATTAAACCTTTCACATGGTATTAGAGCCTTTCACTCAAACCAACATATATGGATCAGTTACTGTAAATGCAGCATGGGTAGGAGCTGACTTTGATGTACTATTCTATATGGACACAAGTAAATGTTCAGCTGAACAAATTTCACAAATCTTTGGACATGAGTTAATTAACCAAATTGATAGGAACTTATGGGATAGTACCTTTGATCCAATAAATTAATCAAAGATAGCAAGAGTCTTTTAAAAGGTGATTGTTGATATCACATGCCTGGATATGTTTGCGTGTTCATAGATGAAAATCGAACTTATCCTTGGTTCTTGAGAAAGAGCAATGGGTTTCATAAGTTAATGCCATTTGGGTTGCTCTTTTCCACAAGTTATCAGTATTATGAGTAAAACAACACTGAAAGTTAAACTTTAGCTATCAGTATTTATTTTGCTCTTTTGACAACAATTATTATTAGCTATTTACATGTTTGTACGTGTTTGCAGATGCACATGCCTGAATTTTTCTCTCATTTTGTGGCTGTAGGTCAGAATTTGTAGGGAGAAGTCAACTGGTCATGTGTATGCTATGAAGAAGCTGAAGAAATCAGAGATGCTTCGTAGAGGCCAAGTATGCCCTTTATTGAATTTCACAGACAGTCCAAGTAAATATATTATTCACTGTGTTTATTGAGGTTGAATGCAAAAATTTCCAGGTTGAACATGTGAAAGCAGAAAGAAATCTGCTAGCAGAGGTTGATAGCAATTGCATTGTCAAATTATATTGTTCCTTCCAAGATGAGGAGTACCTATATCTAATCATGGAATATCTACCTGGTGGAGATATGATGACTTTGCTGATGCGGAAGGATACACTTACTGAAGATGAGGCCAGGTTTTATGTTGCAGAAACAGTCCTGGCTATTGAGTCTATCCATAAACATAATTACATACATAGGTGAACATTTTTTTCCTTTAATTTGCTTATTTCCGTGTAATAATCTGATATTAACCTAACCCTTCACTTATTTTCGTGTTACAGAGATATCAAGCCTGACAATTTACTACTTGACAAAAATGGTCACATGAAATTATCAGATTTTGGATTATGTAAGCCATTAGATTGCAGTAATCTTCAAGAAAAGGATTTCTCCATGGGAAATAATCTTAGTGGAGCTCTTCAAAGTGATGGAAGACCAGCAGCACCAAAACGCACTCAACAGGAGCAATTGCAACATTGGCAGAGGAACAGGAGAATGCTTGTAAGTTGCTTACCAGTTTATCATTGAGGATAAGGCTTTTTATGTTATAGTTGATAAAGAATTGATTTAAATAAAACTGG
Organism: Erythroxylum areolatum; assembly: GCA_024520975.1. Lineage (NCBI taxonomy): Eukaryota > Viridiplantae > Streptophyta > Magnoliopsida > Malpighiales > Erythroxylaceae > Erythroxylum > Erythroxylum areolatum. The sequence goes on along the minus strand of JANIJH010000225.1, from coordinate 83,775,546 downwards.
CAGGTATTACTCCACATGTTGGATGTTTCATTTTTCAATCAAGAGTTTTCTAAATACAACTTAAAATAGTTTCCTTTTTCCTTTAGATATACCTTTGGCTATGATTATTCTCCGAAGCTTACTTTTGCTACTATTCACTGGATCTCTGAATCTTGCAATATTACCATGTCCCAGGCTTATTCTACCGTTGGAACGCCTGACTATATAGCTCCAGAAGTTTTGTTGAAGAAAGGATACGGAATGGAATGTGATTGGTATGTTAACCCTGCCTTTTCAGTTACTTGTTTTTTTTTTTTTTTTAAGATCAATTTAGTTATGACTTTGTTAATATTGTCAGGTGGTCTCTTGGTGCTATCATGTATGAAATGCTGGTTGGATACCCACCATTCTACTCTGATGAGCCTATGTCAACTTGTAGGAAGGTAATTCTAGGACTTTAAGCCTGCTTCTTTATTAAAACCTAATCTAAGCTAGACGATTTTTGCTCTCATTTGTAATAAGTAATAGCTTTAAAGTTTGAATTAGGTTTGGTGTTGTTGATTGCATTTCATTGCCTACACACTTTCTAGTGATCTCACTATACGCAATTTCTAAACTTCCTTTTCTCCAGAATTTTCAAGATATTTTTTTAATTATATCCACTAAAAAATCTACTCCATACTTTATTTTGCAGATAGTTAACTGGAGAGCTCATTTAAAATTCCCAGAGGAAGCAAAACTATCTCCAGAAGCTAAAGACCTTATCAGCAAACTCTTATGTAGCGTTGATCAGAGGCTTGGTACAAAAGGCGCAGAAGAAATAAAGGTGTTGTATGGTGTGTTCTTTTCTAGATTCCTTATTTTGGTTCGTAATGCTGTCTAAGGTGATCAATTAATTGCAATAGCTTTTCATTTCAGGCTCATCCTTGGTTTAAGGGTACAGAATGGGCAAAGTTGTATCAGATGAAAGCTGCATTTATTCCTGAAGTCAATGATGAATTGGACACTCAAAACTTTGAGAAATTTGAAGAGGTATGGTAAAACATTTCTTTTAACATGATGATGTGCCCATAAATAAGAATTTAGTTACTTTGTTTTTACTTATGTTGCATGGTCTTTTATGTAGGCCGATAATCAAGTTCCAACTTCAACAAAATCTGGTCCATGGAGAAAGGTTGGTTCTTACAGTTCTACTGGCATGCATCTTACTTTTAAGAGTAGGGAGATGGTGTCTTGATATCTTTGCTAGGGTTGCAAGATTATATTTTTTTCTCCAATTACAAATATCATATTTATGCTTTTGCTTACGTAAGTGGATCATGACAAGCAATGGTTACTTGACTAAGATTTCTTAGTGATGTTTTCCTGTTTTGAACTAAAAGTATACTATGGTTTAAAGCTGTATTAGTTGAGATGTATTTTATGTCTAGGTAAGCTACTAGTGGTGATGCACTCATTGTCTTGGTCAATAATTCTTCATCTGGAATTAGGATCTTGGTAGCCAAGAAACATTTGAGTTTGTGAAACATGTCATGTTGTCAATCCTGCCATTTTGTCAAGCTTTTTCACCTGTAGAAGTGTATTTCTTTCAGGAATTGGGAATTCATGTTTTTAACCGTTTTCGTTTTATAACTTTTAGTTTATTCTCCATTGACATAGTTAACACATGTTGGCATCTATATGAAAGCTACTGGCTGGCCCTACAAGTTAAAGGTTTAACAGTTGCTAATTTATGGCACGTATATACATATTTATTCATGTTTGTTGCTTTGTCATTTAATGCAGATGCTCTCTTCAAAGGATATTAATTTTGTTGGTTACACATACAAGAACTGCGAAGTTGTTAATGATAGTCAGCTACCTGGGATAGGTATTTTGCTCCTCTACTTTCATTTTATGATTTCAAGTAAATAGGGAAATGGTTGCAACTATTTAGTTTTTCCACCGGAGACCGCTAAGTAGATTGCCAGATGTTGAAATGCTGGCAGTGTACTGGCATTCAGTTAGATCTATTTCCTGTCTCATCATGATTATCAGCGTGAAACCACTGTCTCCTTTATCAAGGGGTGGAAAATAAAGTCTGGCTGGGATATAGGTGCAATTGCTTGATCCAATTAAGTATTCGTGTACATGGTTTTAGTGGTGGAAATATTCTAGTCATAATGTAACTAGTTTGTATGTTAGTACGGTGATATTTCTATGAGAGTATGTTTCTTCCCAGCCTGTTATGTCCCTGTTTACGTCGATTTCCTTGAAAGCTAATTAAGAGTCCCTATGATAGTGTCCGGTGAATCCTGGAGTAAGTCTCTCCTCAATTCTAATCTTCTCCATACTATAGAAAGGGCCACGCTGATCATGGCTCATGGATGAACCTGAAGAACCC
>JANIJH010000225.1:83755393-83771027 GCA_024520975.1 Erythroxylum areolatum | reverse complement strand
TAACCACTAGATTGGAATGAAAACTTGATACCCACCCAATTTGGAGGGTTTAGTAGATTCCCAAATTTAATGGAATAGATCCATTCCCTTAGAATTGAATACCTCAAAACAAACACTCTTTTTTACTATCATTCCATTCCTTCATTCCCAAACCCCCAAACCAAAGGCCCGTAAACATAAACCCTTTTACTACATAAGCCCGCTATGACTCCGAGATGCTAGAATCCAAGCCGCTGCTTCTCTTCTTCAAGGACCCTACTTACGTTGTCAACGGTGGTAAGCCTCTCTCGAGATCTCTCCAGTACTAAGCTGTTCATTTCTCACTCTCTCTAATGGTTAGTATTATGTGGTGGTTGTATTCGTTTCATATCCGTCTGGCTATTGAGAAGCTGTTGTGCATAGGATTGGAGAGTTGGAATTTCAAAGATCGAATCTTTATTCTAGGAGTTCGTAGAACCTTGTTCTTTTGCTGCTTTTGCTAATGGAGTTTATCTTTTGTTGTGTCTAACTTGACTTCGTTTTATTTGTTTTGGTCTTTTTGAAAAATTAAAACATGGGTTCGTAGTGATTTGCTCTCTCTCCCTCTCCGCTCACGCAAAATTCACCGTACCTGCTTGCTGCTTTGGATTTGCTTCAAAATATGCAAGCGAGCGATCGGTTTAATATAAACTCCCAGCTCGAGCACCTTCAGGCCAAGTATGTTGGGACTGGCCATGCCGACTTAAACAGATTGTGAGTCTCTTTTCTTTTAACCTTAAAAATAAACAGATTGTGTCACTTTTAGATTTCAAGTGGTTGGTTTCATGTGTAAAATGGCCGTTGCAGTGAGTGGGCTGTGAACATTCAGCGAGATAGCTACGCATCGTATATCGGACATTACCCTATTTTGGCCTACTTTGCTGTTGCTGAGAATGAATCCATTGGGAGAGAACGCTACAATTTCATGCAGGTTCTCATTCTTTTACTTACTTACCCATTTCATAGATGTCAAGATTACAGGGGATAAAATTAGGGTTTGTAATTAGAATTAGCATCTCATAGGACCCGGTGTAGTTTTTATGATTTCTTATGGAAAATCTTAGACCTAATTCCAGTGCCTTAAGTCTATATACAAGTAATGATTTCCAGTTTTGTAAAACGAGTATTGGAGTCGAACCTGTTCTAGAGGGAGTTAAAACTGCTGTGTCTATTGATTTGCATGTTCTACAAGGAAATACCATGTCCAGGAAGAATAATTTGAGATATATGTGACACTCGTTCTAAAAAAACTCAAAAGTGTTACCAAGTGATTTTTGGAATTTGGTCATGTAGATTTCATAGAACTTTTCAATCTTCTTATACTAATTTTGTTTTTTGGTTGTGTGCAGAAAATGCTTTTGCCTTGTGGTCTGCCTCCTGATAGAGAGGATGATTGAGATTGAGGTTATCCGGTAAAAAATGTTAATCCTGCTTGTCGTTCTTGGATCTGCAATAATGTATTAATGGATGCTTGTAAGGAACAGAGATGGACAGTAAAGTAGCGTTGTTAATGTTTGTGCACATGTTAGTTTCTTTCTCACCTACATTTGAACCACTATCTTGGCCATTGATCAGCGTCCCTTTCTGTCTGGACAACCAAGTTGGTTGTTTGGTTATGCAAACTGCATCACGATTGTGTTCCAGACATATCATTTACATGTTTATTCTATCACACTTACAATCTGGGGTCCTCATCAGTTGCAATTTATTCATAATTCTGGATGAACTATCTAGTTAGAGTTGCAAGGGTAATACTACATAAGGACTAATTCTTACTGATTGTTGAATAATGCACCTACCACAACCATAAGCATTAGTTAGTTTGTTTTTATTTTCCTTTTTATTCATATGTCAGGCCTGATTTAGGTTTTTAAGTATATCCCATCCTTTATGCATTCAGTACGATTGGAATCCTCATTCTTAGCTTCTGGCCACTTGGGTAAAGTCTTGGGTGATTATAGACTTTTGAGGCGTGTATATCATATATTTAAGTAAACCATAATTCAAAGGCCATAATCTCTGTCCATTTTACAATAGCGCATTTATCAATAGTGACGTGTCTGTTGAAACCTGTATCCCAGCAACCTGTATCCCAGCAAAGGATTACCCTACTTGTAGCTTAATTTAGATCACTTTGCAAAACCCAATAGATTGGATTTGTGATAAAAATAATGCTGTACTTTAGGTCATTTTTACTCTCTGAATCGCGTCTTCTCGATCAAAACCCAACAGCTTATCTACCATTCCATATTTCTTCTTTGTAACTAGCCGTTGATATCCCATCAGCAAGACATGCTAGAACTTAGCTTCTTTTTTTCCTAAAATGACAGGGATTGTTCTTAAGTCACTTCATCCATGTGATAATTTTTATTCTGGTTTTCTGTTTCATAAAACATCCTTATTTCACCTCTTCTTCTATATATTTGTTCTTTAATGTTCACGCATCTGTTAATTTTCTTTCTTTCTGTAGTAATTTTTGGTTCTTTATATCCATCCTTTTTTTTTTTTTGTTTATGTTTGCATCTTCTACTATTGTTTTTCCTTTTGGTCATATTTTGTCCAAGTTTTTGGGCAATATATTTGCATAATATCTTTTTTTGGCACATATCTTAACTCTCGTTGAGATAACTCACGTTAAAGTTAAAGAGTGCATTATCACCATCGATTTATTATTTTAGGATTATCGTATTATTTTAGTAAATTAATGGATTGAATTTTGCTTATTATAAAATATATTCTATAAAATTATTCAATTCAAATTTTATTTAAAATTTTCAAATGTTAATTTTATCTATCTGCATCATTCATATTATTGTTTCATTTGTATGTGGGTCTATCGGAAATAGCCTCTTTATTATGTAGAGATAAGACTGTGTATTATCGGGCTTTTTTAAACCTTGCTTTATTATGAAATTTTAAACTAAGTGATGACGACGATGAAATGTTAAAAATTAATAAATCAATTGACCTGAAATATATTCTTAGAATTTAGTAATTTTAGCATGGAATTGATAAGCAAAACGAGCGACCCTTTGAGCTTGAAACAGACTTTTGTGTAGTGCAGATGAACATAAGCGACGTGTGCAGTTCTCTTCCATCATTTATGGACTAGCTTTTAACCCTCCCAATGTCAGGATCTGAAAACATATTCAGAACCAAACAAGTTGACGCCATGAGACCAGCCGTGTGGCCTAATCTGGTTTTGTTATCAGTTTACGAATAAAGAAAAGGTGAATTCAAGTTTCATCCTTTTAAACAGGAACATCCGATCCACCCACCCAAAATTTAATAATATCTTGTGTTATTATCAATATTATCTTCTTAACAAAAGAAGGTCAGAGTTGGAAGTTAAAGTTTAGTTAGATTTTTTAAAATTTGAAGTCAACTTATGTTTTAATAAATTGAGTTAAAAGTTAGTTACTTATGATGTTTTAAAATTTTTATGAAAAAATAATATCGTTTTAGCGTAATTATTTAAAATATTATAATTTTCTTGTTTGATTTGAATTTTGATTTTTTTGTATTTAATTGATATATATGAGTAAAGAACTGTTAAATTTTATAAAAAAATTTATAAAAAAAAAACTAACACTTAATGAGTAAGAATCCAAAAAAAATTATATTCTTGAGCAGAGATATGGAGAAACTAAGTAGCCGTCTAGGATTTATGGTCAGAAAATATGCGGACTAGAAAATGCCAGCTTCTTCAGGTCAGCCCCACAATTCTCTCGTCAGTATCAATTTATTACACCTGTTTCACAACCCCATTGATTGTCTGTTCTTCAACTTTATTTGGATTGGACACTCGCAATTCAGAACAGCCATTCGATGATCCAACGTCTCGCAAATACCAAAGGTCTTGTCATACGTTTTTCATCAGCGTGTGATTCCAATTTTTAATCCTCTCCAGAAGTTCAAGTTCTCCTGTATTTTTTCTTGTCTCTAAAACAGAGGATACACTTGTTTCCAAGGATGGATTTGGCAATCTGGCATTTTCCCAGGAACCCAATACACAACTTAACTTGAAAATTTTGAATAATTTTATTTAATTTAATTCATATGCATTGTCACGAGTATAAACAGTAGTTTGTTTAGGCAAAGTCAAAGCTGGAAATGAAGTTAGATGTAGAAATGAAATGGTTCACTTGTCTTCACCATTATCATTATTTTGTATCTTCCGCCACCAAACTAAAGGACAAAGGGGAACCAATAAAGACTAAACACGTTCTTTTGCCCCCAAATCATTTAAGTGTATTTATAGATTTGGCAACCCTTTTTATTTGTTATTTTTAAATTATTAAATTTGATAATAATTTTTAATTAATATTAACTTTTTTTTGTTATTTTTTTGACTTAAACAATTTAGTTAAAAAAAAGAAAATAGACCTAGAAAGAGACAATCTTATCCAATAAATAATTAATATTATCTTCTTTTATATATTTTACTCATTTTTTAATTATATATTTCGTTTTATCAATATCATATCATCCCTTCTTCTCTGTGTGCTCTCTTTTTTCACACTCTATACTCTTTGTGTCACTGTTTCTCCAACTTTTCCCAGAAAATTCTCTCACTGCCAGACCTTTCCTCAGATCGCTAATTCTTGCCGAGAATATGTTCACTTATTAGATACTCTCCGTTAATCTTTTTTTGGTTTTTTTCTTTTCACTCTCCAAACGCCAACAAAAGTTCAGTGTTTTCTTAACCACTCCATTTAGTTAATACCCTTTTTATGATTATCCAGGCAGTTCCATGATTGCCAACCCCTTGTTTTACTTCCGCCATTAATGGGTTTTGCTTAAAAATTTTCATCAATCCCCCCTTTGCTTTGCTTCTACTTCCTTCTATTGGCCCAAAAATATTAGGTAAAATTAACCTTTTTCTGGGTTCTTTTTTCCCTTCTTTCGGATTATCTGATCACTGAACTTCGTTAGGTGGTGATTTTAATGGATCTGAGAGTTTTTACGTTTTCTGTTACTTCTGGCTCACTGTGATTGATGATTTAGATAACTAGAGCATAGTTAAACTGAAGCAGTGTAACTTGTAAGGAGTTGATCGGGATTGTTATATATAAAATGGATCATGTCATTGGTGGCAAGTTTAAGCTGGGTCGCAAGATCGGTAGCGGATCCTTTGGTGAACTTTACTTGGGTATGTCTTTGAGGTTCAGGGTTTGTTTGATTCACTTGCACTATTGAGTCTTCTCATCAATTGTTCTCCTTTTCCATTTAGCTTTCTGAAGTTCCAGAGTTCTCATTACTTTTGAGTGATTTTTTTCAGGTATTAATGTACAGAATGGAGAAGAAGTTGCTATTAAGTTGGTATGTGTTAAATTGTTGGCATCTGCTTCTTTAATCCTATTCTTCTAAAAGATTATATGTAGAACCATATTTTTTTCAATGTGGATGGCCGTGTTGTATGATTTTGGGATGTGCATGGGCCTGGCGATCATATATGTGTCTGTGTAACAGGAAATAAACTCCAACTTTATGAAATTTTTCTTTTTAATTGTGGATGAAATTTAGCTGCTATTATAACTATAATTTGTTTAATGTATTTGGTTGTAGTGTGAATTCACATGAAAGATTATATGTCTCCCTAACTAGGAAGTGTGATTGAGGCGACAGCTGATCATGAGATTGGCAACAGATATAAGATTTTTGATGATTTTCTATAAATACTTACCCCACTTCTACTAGTTTTTCTGGTCTAGATGGAGTTCACATGTCTGTTACACTTTTCTCTTGGGTTGGGGGCTTGGAAATTTTTAGTATTCTCATTATAGTGTAGTGGAGTGTCTTTGCGTTTTTTTCCTCCTCTGAGATATATTCTACTGACTTCTTCAGGAATCTGTGAAGACCAAGCACCCTCAACTTCATTACGAGTCAAAGCTTTACATGCTTCTTCAAGGAGGAAGTGAGTTCTTGCTTATTACGCTTTTTATGTTTTTAGTTATGGTACATTTTATAGGACTTAATATATTAACCATTTTTCTGTTTGCTTCTTTCAACCTTATGAAGCGGGTATTCCCCATCTCAAATGGTTTGGAGTTGAAGGTGATTACAATGTCATGGTTATTGACCTTCTCGGACCAAGCTTAGAAGATTTATTCAATTATTGCAACCGTAAATTTTCCTTGAAAACAGTGTTGATGCTTGCTGATCAAATGGTAAGTAGGTCTTTCTTTGTATAGGGATTTGGTTGGTTGGATAGTTTGGTAATGCTAAGGGGGCTTTGTTGTGCTAAATATCTTGTTTGCCTGTACTCCTGCACTTGCTTTCTCCTATAGATAAACAGAATAGAATATATGCATTCACGTGGTTTTCTTCACCGGGATATTAAGCCAGACAACTTTTTGATGGGGCTTGGCCGCAAAGCTAATCAGGTACTTTTTTGAAGGTGTTTTGTGAATTTATCTCTTATCATCTGGTTTTATTAAGTTGAACATTCATTTTGATATCTATTTCAAATTTTGTGTTTTGGAAGTGTTCATCCGAAATTAACACCTAGTGCTCAGTTGTGATGGTTGTCATCTTTTATGCCAGTCGTGAAAAGTGATAAGTTCATCAATAGTAAAGGGTGTGAATTGAGTGTATATTGCAGAGATTTGTAAGGGAGGGTCTTGAAAATAAAGGAGAATCACATACTAACAAATTACTTAATGTATATTACACAATGTTGGACCATACATAATATTAGAAAATGTTGGACCATACATACTTGCTACTTAACAAGATCAATGCTTCAGAATGCATTTCTGATGTTAAAACAGTTCTTCTAATCCTGGTGCAAAGTCTTCTTCATTTAGTCTTTCATCCAAGATTACCATGACTAAGCTTCTGACTTTCCTCTATCTCCATGCAGTTGTTGGTTGGGAAAAGTTTTGTGCAATCTAATCTAGAATCTCTCTGTACTTGGCCCAGTAATGATTAGTGCCCTTGAAGTTATTGGAAGCATTTTATAGTATGTGTTTGTGTTTGATACGTAAGTCAGTCAAAATGCAAACTTTTATCTAGTTTGCTATATTACATATCTTAGCAGAAAACTGACTGCTGCAGTGGGGCATTTTCCGCCATGACCTTGATCCAGATCTCCACTACAACTATTTGTGAGAATGAATGATTATTGCTAGCAGTCAGTTAGAACATTACTAGTTCTGGTAGAAATTTCCAATCACTAGTAGACCTATTTTTAGTTACTGTCTACACTTGTGAAAGCCGCCTTTGATGGTTCCAGTCCAAGATATAACTTTCAACCTGAATCAGAACGATGATTGCATTGTTTTATTCTATCTGCTGATTTCATGTCCAATTCAAAACATGGAAATATTGGATAATGCAAGTCTGTTTGTTGTTCCACCCAAACAAGAAAAAATGATGTATTAACTATGATTTTAATACATGGGAGCCCATGAGCTGTTGGTTTTCTATGCTACTCAATAGGTTCCAGGGCTTCCCTCCTTGAATTGCACCCCTCTGTATTCTCAACTGCAGGATTTGAACCAGATACTGGGAAGGAATATCCAGTCAACCATCCCCATGAACAAATTACATTAGTTAACTATGTTATTTATTGTGCAGTCGTGTACTATGTTGTTTCTTGTACAATTGTTAGACAAACAGTGAGCCTGGGTTATACTGCATTCTGGTGCCATTATGAAAATAAGATTTGTGTTCTAGTGAAAACCCATGAGTGTTAAAGGAGTAGGGATTTGAGTTTCAACTGTGGAATACGATGAACATGGCATTTTTTAATAAGATATTTTATCTAATAAACATCACACTAAGTAGAAGAAATGGAAGCTAAAATTGTGTGAAAGTGGCTCATCACAAAGTCCTGGATCTTCAAAAGCCAATTATAAATTATGTTTCAATCTATACTCTATGCAAGTATTAGTGACTTCTGCTGATGATTTTTAGATGTTTATTTAAGATTTAAATTTTCAAATGGGGCATGAGGGATTTTATTTTTTGGTTAGGCTGTCATTTTCTGAGGATCAACTGAGATTTTGCTAGTTGTGTTAATATATAATCTTGTATCGCAACTGATTAATTTTTTTGTTCTCTTTTTTCCATAACCACAGGTTTACGTAATTGATTATGGCCTTGCAAAAAAGTACAGGGATCTTCAAACTCACAAACATATACCATATAGGTAAGAGTTAGGCCTTATGTGCTATTTAAAGGACTCTGTGTGCTTTCTGGCCTTCTAGTGTAACGACGTTGACTTTAATGGTGCTACTTTGAGTTGTACAGTGGATCCTTGTGCAGTGATGAGTCCTCTTTCTCCCTTCCCCACCACCCCAGGAAAAAAAAAAAACCCAACCATATGCATTTCTTATTTTGTTTAGATTACGTAGTTGCATAGTTGTTGGTTTGGGACTTGTTCAAATAGAAATATGGAATCTTGGATCAATTTCTATCGCTGGTGGTAGAAAATCGTAAGTATAATTTTAGTGTACTGAGATTGTTAGGTTGTTAGAATCAGCATCAATGAGAACCTCAAGAGCTCAGAACTCTATGCAAAGGAATTTAAAGCTACATTTAAACTTTGCACAGAACCAAGCGATCAATAAGTTCAATTTTGAGATAGGCCCAACTCGTGAGGACATAGATTGCCCATGTTTGTTGGGGTGCCTTTTATCATTTACGTGTTCACTCTCTTGGTATGAATTTGCAACATTGAATGTTTTGTGCTCTAGAAAGGGAACTGTATTGATATGAACCTTGTAATAATGTGTACTTGCTTAGTGTTGCTAAGTCAACTTTTAAGTTACTTGAAAAGGTCCGATACCTGGATGCATAATTTCTTGGACATATGATTCCATAACCATCGTCTTTGTGATAAATTCATGTGGGTTGCAATGATGTTCCTTCTGCTTTGGAAAAAACTTGTTCTGTTTTCTTTTATTGATTAACGTCAGGATTGTCTCACAGGGAAAACAAGAATCTCACTGGCACAGCTCGCTATGCAAGTACTAATACTCATCTTGGAATTGGTGAGCAAGCATAAATGTGGCCACAAAAAAGAACTTCAGTTTTTTTCTAGTCCTTGTTAAGTTCAATCCGGCTTATATTGTAATCTAATCTGATCTGTGTACCGTTTTATTTCCAGAGCAAAGCAGGAGAGATGATCTGGAATCTCTTGGTTATGTGCTGATGTATTTTCTGAGGGGAAGGTTATACTTACTAACCTGCTTCACTCATTCTATTGAAGCTTAATAACATTTTAAGTTGTTGATTTGGTGGTTTGCTGTTTCAGCCTTCCTTGGCAGGGCCTGAAAGCAGGTACTAAAAAACAGAAATATGACAAGATCAGTGAAAAGAAGATGCTTACTCCAGCAGAGGTACTATAACTAGATTATGCTAGTAACTTATGTCAAGAAACTTGAATTGTGTATAACGAAAATTATACTGATCAAGATTAAAAGAAATTTTATTTTCCCAAGTATATGGTTTATTATGTGTCTATGAAGTCTTAATTAGTGATCATTTCCAGCTACTTTGCAAGAACTATCCCTCAGAGTTCACCTCTTATTTCCACTATTGCCGTTCGTTGCGGTTTGAGGATAAGCCAGATTATTCGTACCTGAAGAGACTCTTCCGAGACTTATTTATTCGTGAAGGTTAACTTGATGCTTGAAACAGTGTTTCATGTTCCATTCCTTACAAGTTTAAATGGACTGGAGTTGTTCAAACTTAACGTAGTCCATAGTTAAAAGAGTCTGATAAGGCTTTAACAATTTTAATCGGTGCAGGGTATCAGTTTGACTATGTATTTGATTGGACTGTTCTGAAGTACCCACAGATTGGTTCAAGTTCTCGAACACGAGTTTGTTCTTAGTTCTTATTAATCCTTGATCTGTTTTGTAGTAGTAGTTCACATTCTTGTGGTTTGTTTAGTTGTTCAAATGTTTCTATAACTTTGCAGCAGCCAAGTGGTAGACCTACTGGAAACCCAGGGCCATCTGTTGACAGAGTTGATCGGCCTTCAGGTTTGTTTATGCCGTAGAAATTGAAAGCAAGTCAACTTTAAAAGGATTTGGTGATAGATATGGTTCTTTTTTATCCTCGGTTTAAACATTAACAACTAAAATTCTTTATTGAAATTGGACAGTAACTCATTTATATTTTCGTCATGTGGCATAATCATATATATCTTGTCTAGTGGTGATAGATGCAAATGTTTTCATTTCATTTCTTTTACTAGTTTAAAGATTAGCAAGTTTAGTGTAATTCTTTGTTAAAATTGGATAATAACTCGTTTATCTTTTCATAATATGACACCTCATATATATTGTGTAGTGGGCCAGGAGGTCAGAGAGAGATTCTCAGGAGCGGTTGAGGCATTTGCTCGCAGGAATACCACTGGGCACACATCGCACCTTGATCACTCACGGCATCGCTCTTCTGATGATATTCCATCGTCTAAAGATGTGGTGGGTAGAGCTAGAATCTATACAGTTTCATGTACGTTATCCATGCGTTTTTAATAAGTTTAGAAGACTGTTTGCATGCATTGTCTTCTATAATCATTTTCTGATCTCTTTGTTTTGTGATTTATTGTGCTGGACACTTAAAAAGCAACCTTTTTCCTCTGCAGCATCTTGACACAGAAAGACCCCGTTCATCATCTCGAAACGGAAACACTTCAAAGAGGGCTGTGATATCAAACAGCCGACCAAGCTCATCTGGTGAGCCCAGTGAGAATAGGTCAAACTGTTTGCTCTCAAGCAGTGGTCGCTTTTCTACAACCCAAAGGATTCAACCTGGACTGGAGTCTAAATCATCATCCTTCAGTCGTGCAACCACCAGTAGAGTTGGTCGCAATGATGCCTTCAGGAGCTTTGAGCTTCTGTCCATTGGCACAGGAAAGAGGAAATAGGGGATCCCATCTGACCTGTATGGTGGATTTGCTTGTTCAACAGGGTCAAGAAGACGTCTTCATCCTTGTGTAGTTTCTGTGAAAACCTCAGGAGAGTAATGATGCGTGTTAGAAGTTACTACTTTGTATTCTAGGGCCAATATTCTCGGGTACCATTCGCACCGAACAGCTTGTTGTAGGACTCCGCATATATGCCTACCATGGATTCTTGCTACAATGGCCTGATGGTCTCCGTTCAAGAAGGTGGTGACCATTTCGTGTTAGGGAACTGTCTATATATTTGAGACACTTTGTAGCAGTAATAAATTACTGCTTATAATTTTTGAGAAAATAATACTCATGAGCATTGGACCACTTTTTGTTACATTGTTCTCATTTACTACTTCCCATCAGAATTGATAACTTGGAAATCGTTGTTTTAATGGTCTTCATGTTCTTCATAATTAATATTAACAAGAAAATTATAATATAGTACAAATAAGTCATTACACAATAATTGACTTATCCTATGTTATGTTAGTTTTTTTTTTCCCTGTAGAGAGCTTTTTTAAAAAATTAGTTGATTTTAGTTGTCACTTAAAAAATAAATTTTTAGAAAGGATTTCGTGTCTATTTGATAACATAAAAATAAAAAGTTTAATTTTAATTATATTTTATTTTATAATAAAAATTATTTATACATATAAAAGTTATTAAACTATATTAAACAATATGCAAAGTACAATATATTAATTACTATATAATTTTAAACTATATGAAACATATATGAAAATATATTTAACTAAATTTTTAATATAAATTATATCATAAGTAAAATTAATATAAAAAATAAATATTAAAAAATATATAAAAAGTCAAATAATATTATATAAATTCTAAAATAAACATAAAAATGAGTTTGTGGATGTTGTGAAAATTATGTGTTAAAACTTAAGGACAAAGGGGACTAAAAAATGACTCATTAATTAACATAAAAAATCTACCTGAAAAGATATTTTTTTTAGAAACTCTAAATTTAGGCTTCTTAAAAAGCTGTATTTTGCCTGCCAAAAAAGTCATATCTATTAAAGAAATACTTTTTTATTTTACATTCAAATATTTATTTTTTAAAAAAAGACTTTTATGGTAAAAAAATACTTATTGACCTCTCAAAAGTTCATCCCAACATACACTGATTTATACATTTTGTCAAAAATAATTGAGTAATTATAACTACCAACCGGAGGTATTGGCTACACTGTCACCAAGTTTTTTTTTTTTTTTGGTGAATGTTAATTCTAAAAATTAAGTTATAAATGCTAAAATATTATAGAACAATTCGAATTTTTTATAAAAATTTCAAAGGCATTTTTTCCCCAAAAAAATCCTAAATGAGTGGTATATAATTCTACCAACTTTAAATTTTAGTTACTATTTTTTAATAACTTAACTTTAAAATGAGACCAAACATAAAATTTAATTGAAATTAACAGAAAAAACTTAATTTAATTTAAATTTTGAGCGGACCAACCAAATCTTAATTTTCTCGTAGATTAATAATAGAGCTTTGTTACCTCTATAATTCAAATTCCATAATAACAAAGCATTTATTATCTTTCATTTAAAACTTAAAAAATTTAATTGTCATTAATTATGCAAATCTACATTAAAAATGATTTCAAAGCTAATTGGACGATACCTCCATCTTTCATTAAATTCATGCATATACCTATATAATGCCAAGCACAGGTCCCATGATATATTATGTATCACATCTTTTTTTTTTACAGGTGAATACTATCGTCATCATCTCGTGGTATGGCAGGATTTGGTTGGAATTCAAGTCTTGGAAACACTATTAGCTCGAACAGCAATCGGTTTCCAACAACTCCAATTGCTTGCCGAATATGTGACGACGTGTTTATGAGCGTTTCAGCACTCATAACTCATGTTGAAGCTCACATCCTATGTAATACCAAGCAACATGAGCCAAACATTAACCAGCCTCTCCAAATCCAAGGAGCCCCGTCTGTGAATCCTATCCATCCATCTTCTTCTCCAACTCCTCCACCAGAACCCGATCACCCTTTAAGCCAAAACATTGGCATCTTTAATACTGCCGTGCAAAACTATGTTATTGCAAAAGATTATAGCAATATTAATCTTGCGACTGGAGAAGCACATATTCCGACATCAATGGGAGAATCAGCAAGTGACGATAGCACTATGCCATTGCTTCAGAAGTTACAAAGGCATTATCCATACAAGCTCGAGTTGAGGGAGATGGATATTGAGCACAAGAAGATGTGTGATTTGGACTTGACTTTGAGGCTCTAGGACTTGGAAAAATACCGTATTATTACGACTATAACTTGCTTTACTCGTAGAATGTCCTCCGTTGATACAATTAATTAAAACATAGAGTTCCAAAATTTACTCAGTTTAAATCTTTTTATAGTTTTCTCAATACGTAAGCTCTCTTAACAGATCAGAGAAACGTAAGCTTACAATTAATCTAAATAACTGTAGAAAATCTTAATCTTTATATAGCCTTCATATCGTATTTCTTCATCACAAGAGTGATATAGACCAGGTCCACACTAAAAGGATTTTAGTTTCTATCCGGACTTTGACCCATTTGACTCATTAATTTAGATCAATTATTATGTCACTCTCTTATTCTTATTTGAATCAAAATTATGTAACTTAATTGATAATTTATTAAAAAAGCTTAAATTATAATTAATAGTTGTTTACTTAATGGTAAAAAAAACAGAAATATCCCTAAGGATAAAAATGTCTAACAAAATGATGATTCACCATTTTTTATTTTAAAATTAAACTTCGGATTGGACCAAGTTTGTCACATAGATTAGTTAATCATGGCCTTTATATAAAGAAAAATATGAGAAACGAAAAATAAATTAGAAGATTTTTTATGATACAATTAGAATTTTATGAATTCATTACTACAATTAAAATTTTCAATTAATAATAATAAAATTAATTAATTGGAAATTTAATAAAATAAAAAAATCGCTGCATTTGAATTATTCTAATGAAATTTATTATCGCTAACCATATTTTTTATGATGTTATATTTGTTATAATGACTTTTTTTATTAAGTGCTTAGTGTCTTAGACCATAAGGCCCTGTGTATGATTGTTATCCCCGTTGGTGAAGACAAAAGATAAAACAAAAAAATCTTATCCCTCCTCCATGTTTAATTGTTGTCCCTGAATTTTTATCCTCCTTCTCTGGATAATAAGGACAAAAGTTTTTGTTCCTCTAAAAAAAGAAGAATAAAAACTTTTGTTCCTTGTCTCTGTGTTGCGAGCACATTGCACTGGACAAAAGTTATTGCCCTTTCCATTTTGTGTTCACAGCCTTTTGTTATTAATATTAATAATATTATTATAAATTTTATATTATTATTATTATTATTATTATTATTATTATAAATTTTGTTTTGATTATTTATTATTATTATTATTTATAAATTTTGTATTGATTATTATTATTAATAATTTGTTATTATTATAAATTGTTTATTGATTATTATTATTATTAATTTGTTGTTATTATTAATATTATAAATTTTGTTTTGATTATTATTATTATTATTATTATTTATTATAAATTTTATACTTATTATTATTATTTTTTATTTTTATCTGTTTTGTCCATCACAATCAAACACCTCACTATTTTCAATTTTTATTTCATTTTGTCTTTAAATTTCTGTTTCATTTCGTTTCTACATACAGGAGACAGCAACCATACGCAACTTATACAGGTTGCACGAACCAAAAAAATGAAAATTAGAAGATAAGAGACTAAGGGGGCGTTTGGTTTGAGCACAGGGTTGGGTATGGATATGAGTATAATAGTAGAAGGGAATGGGAATGGATATGAAAAATAAAAAATGATGTTTGGTTTATAACTTGGGTTTCTGTATTAATACCAATAATGTTGTTTGGTTTGTTGCATTAATAGGAATGAAAGATAATATAATACCATTTTTTCATATCATATTTATTATTATTATTACAAAATTTATTATAATAATAATAATAAGATAATTAATTTCATATAATAACATTAATAATAAAAATAAATAAATAATAATAATAATAAGATAATTAATTTCGTATAATAATAATAATAATAATCATGATAATAATAATAATAAGGATAATAATAATAATAAATTAATAATAAAAAAAAATTAATAACAACAACAACAACAACAACAATAATAACAATAATAATAATAATAACAATAACAATAATAATAATAATAATAATAATAATAATAATAATAATAAATAGTATAATAATAATAATAATAAGATAATTAATTTTGTATAATAAAATTAATAATTAAAATAATAATAATAATAATAAATTAATAAAAATCATAATAATAAATTAATAAAATTATTATTAAAATTAATAATAATAATAATAAATTAATAATAATAGTAGTAGTAGTAGTAGTAGTAGTAGTAGCAATAATAGTAGTAATAGTAGTAGTCGTAGTAGTAGTAGTAATAGTAGTAATAGTAATAATAATAAAATAGTATAATAATAATAATAATAATAATAATCATAATCATAATAATAAATAAGTACAATAATTAATAATAATAATAATAATAATAAGATAATTAATTTTGTATAATAAAATTAATAATTAAAATAATAATAATAATAATAATAAATTAATAAAAATCATTATAATAAATAAG